>VOQJ01014455.1:33084-46083 GCA_015052665.1 Apistogramma diplotaenia | reverse complement strand
CAAATACATCAAGCTGATCCATTGTTTTTGGTTGTGTTTTGGAGGAATTTGATTTAAAAAAGCAATGGATCAGCTTGATGTATTTGTCCTCTTGACCTTAAGAAGTTGTCGAGACATTTTAGTCTGGACCAAGGTGTTGGTATGTAGCATTGGTGGTAGGCATGCTGTCCACTAATGGTAAGGTTGGTGGTTCAGTCACCTGCAGATCCTGAAGTGTCTATGTGCAAGACACTGAACTCCAAGTTGCTCATAATGTGTGGCTGAGCCCACCTGCATGGCAGCTTTGCAGATGTGTGTGTGTGTCATTGGATTAAAGCAAGTCAGCTTTCTATGGCATCAATTTTTCCATCAACCATATTACAAACCCCCCAAATTCTCTAATTTTGGCCAGTTGAAACTGGTGGAAAACTACTGGGGATCGTGTTTTTAAAGAAGAGTTGGTTTGAAGACTCTACACATCCTATTGTTAATATTATTATTATCTTCTCACACTGAGTCTGGGGGCAGTGGCCAAGGCTGTTTCTATGTGGATACTGTGTCTCTATAATTGACGACCTTATGCTTGTCTGAAATTACTGAAGTCAGTCAGAAGGAACCATCACTTACCAAAACACTTCTTTCTGTCCTTATAGAGCTTCTCTTACTGGGTGATTTAGCTTATTGCACCTATTGGATATACATGTGCTGGGAATTAAAGGTAACAAAAATCCTTTCTGCAAGTTAAATGTTAATTAGTCCACATCTCATGGATCTTCTCAGTGATGCCCAGTTGTTACGTATTGTAAATGTATTTAATTTGAAGCAGACATCAGAAATGTCACCCATGCCCTCATCTCATTGCATTTTGGCATTTACGCGTGTGACTGCACCCCCCCCCCCCCTTCAAATACAGTAATAACATTTGCAGATGACACAACAGGTGGTTGGATAAATCACTAATGACAATGAAAGTACCGAAGGAGACGAGGTTGACAGCCTAAAGTCTATCTCCTAACTCCAACTCTGTTGGACATGGAATTTATTTTAAACTTTTCTTGATCGCTTCTAAATGACGCGGCCTTACTCTAACCTAAATTATATATGTAGTCACACTCTACAGTATGAACTGACATCAGACACCCTCAGCCCCCAACTGTTCCCACAACCCACCTCTTTACAGAAGCCACTGTAAAGACGTTTTCTGTTAGAGACACGCAGCTGTGGCGCTCTTTGCAAGAAGACTGAGGTTAGCAAACTCAGTACATTTAACCCTTCATGGGACCCTCACTGAAATGCCTTCATGTAACTGAAGTGTTACTGTAGTTTTCAGTTACAAG
Organism: Apistogramma diplotaenia; assembly: GCA_015052665.1. Lineage (NCBI taxonomy): Eukaryota > Metazoa > Chordata > Actinopteri > Cichliformes > Cichlidae > Apistogramma > Apistogramma diplotaenia. Next base: position 44,767 of record VOQJ01014455.1, on the reverse strand, counting down.
AATTTTTTTTTTTTACTGTTGTAACCATTTTTTCATTGTGTTGCAAAACAAATTGCTATGCATTGCTCCGCACCCATTACAGGGTTAATTCACTAAATAAAATCATACTATTTCTTAATTGTCCGATCTGATTATGTTTGTCCTGTTTAATTATTTTAACTGCTGACTAATTTATTTATTTTTTTTATCAATTTTACATCTTACCTGCCACATTATTTTCACGCTGTTTTATGTTGTGATTTTATTTTTGTAGTTATAACTGTGTTTACTTCTCCTTTTTGATTTTTGAGCATAACCTAATGAAAGTGGGGACAGAGGGAAGACAGGAAAGGCAAGGAAAGGTGTAAAATCATGGATGTGATTTCCATTCTGGGGTCTGGGTAAACAATGACCACAGCTGGTGCTGTTGGCTGCAGATGGAAGAGGAGAGGGAGAAGGCGAAGGAGGACATGCAGAAGTTTGTGTGACAGACGAGTATATTAGAGAGAGGGTGAGATGGAGGCAGATAATTCTCTGTGGCGAACCCTAAAGAGAGCAACCAAAAGAAGAAGTGTGACCTAAAGTGTGGTTGTGGCTCAGGAAGTAAATAATTGCAAGGCCTGTAGTTCAATCCCTGGCTCCTCCACTCTGCATGCTGAAGTATCTTTGGGAATGATGCTGAACCCCAATTTGCCCCAATGCATCGATGAAGAAGGTCCTGGGTTGTTAGTTCTCCCCCAGTGTCTGTGTGGGTCCTCTCTGGGTAAGTCAGCTTCCTCTCACAATGCACCGATAAGCATGTTGGATTCGATGGCGATTCTAAGATGTAGGTATGAGTGTGAATGGGACCCCAAGTCTCCCCATTAATAGCTGGGATAGGCTCCAGTCCCCGACCCTGAATTGGATCAGTGACAGAAACTGGATGGATGGATGGATGGACTGTGACCTATTTTATTGTGGTCTGTAAAGCACTTTTGTAATTATATTGGGGTGACTGTAGCTCAGGAGGTTGTGCCTGTCATTTACTAATCATCTACTAATTGTACTGGACTGCTGGATATAGTGTATGTTGCTTTTCATTTACAGTAACAACCTGCCACAGCTCTTACTTCTTCCCTTAGCAGTGGTTTACCACTTAATGTCTATGCCGAGGACACAACAGCAAGATGACAGAGGGAGAAGCCCCTCTTCACTGCGTGTCATCAGTGATGTTAGAAACAAAATATTTCATTTTGCCAGTCGTATAAAAGTGAAACAAATGTCCATTTTCTCCCACTTATCCGATCCAGGGTCACAGTGGGGCTGAAGCCTCCATTCAGATGTCCAAAATATTATGGTGTGTACATTTGCTGTGCTGAAAAATGGATGAATGTGTGGAAGCGTGCCCTGCTGATTACGTAACATAACAGTTGTCAGTCAAGACTAATGAGAAGAAACGAACACAGCGGCAAGCTGCAAAGTTTGCCCTTCAATAATCTGTAATGATTTGTGGCAGCTGAGGCATAAACAATACAGTATGCAAGGACGACGTCAGCGGCACACAAACCCCTCGCCTGGATAGACATCTTGAACAGAGGTCCATTATTCCCATTTTTAGATCCAAAACAGTTCCAGCAGGGGTTTCTCCTCATGTCGCGGCTGCATTTAGCTGTTTGTGTGCAGTTTTCATGGAAACGGTGCCTAATGAACTATTGTTTGGATATTTAAACATTTTGCCTCTTATGTAACAAACCAGTAAACAAAAACACAATTAAATTATTGATACAGAAACAAAAAAAAAAGTGCCATTTCTCACCACACAGCTCTCACCTTTGTCCTCCCATATACAGTCTTGTGTCAGTTCCGGTGCCCTAGTTTTCACCGACACTTTCAGACTTTTTGTTGAGCTCTCGGAGCTCTCTGTGGTTTAGTATCATCTTGAGTCGAGTTTCTGCTTTTTACTAAGAGACTCGTGTGGGGCTCACTTTGAGTTAGCTGTGGGCAAAACAAATCTGTTTTCGAGCACACTGCTTTCTTTTTTTGTTCCCCCTTTAAGCTGGTATAGTGGAACAAGCACCATAGAGGTGTCATGTTTGTACCGCTGCTCACATAAGGAGCCAGACATCAAAACTCGGTGTATGTTTAATGTCAATGCCAGCTTTTAGAAAAATAATCGTATCCCTTAAATGCAATGCAGGATGACGCAGTCAACCTTTGGTTTTTGTCGTGCAGGAAATCATTTTCGCATCAAAAGGATATACTCAGAATTTGTGACGCTTTGTAACAGTGTGGCAGGTGCTTACAATAGCGTGATCTAAATAGACTGGCTACTGTCTAAAAAAAGCCTTTTCTGTAACATTTGAGGTCCTTAAAGCTTAAAGAAAAATGGTCACATTGTACGATGTAGTGGAAAGCTCTGTAGGAGCATTTTTAATAACACAAAGATAATACAGCAACATCCAGGCAAACAGTTCAGACATGGTTTAAGTCAGTTCAGATGTGACAAAGTGCAATCATCACAAGAATACAAGCAGTTTGACAAAAGACCAGAAGAAGTACAGATGCTCATATACTTGATGCTGCCAAACAGCTGACTTTAAGTTTTATGTGCAACTTTCACAAGACATACCCTTGCAACATAAAGTGACAGACAACAAAAACAGACATAGACTGTTAGCTTTTCACTTTCAGACCACATGACCATGTGATATGAAAATGATCTTAAAGCTAGCTCAACAGGTTAAAGTTCAAACACTTCAGGAAAAACTATTATGTGTGTTCTTCAAATTTGGGTTTCCTGCCCAAAGTCTGCTCTGCTGGGACTGCCACAACCACTGTCTTCCGCTGTCTTTCAGACACCACTGTGTCTGGATGGTTGGCCAGCAGCTGATTGTCTGATTCTAACTAGATGTCCCCAGTGTTTAGCCTTGGAGTTTTCACCCCATCAGCGCAGATGTTCCTGTACACTACCCCAGCCACTCAGTTTGCCTCTAAGTGTACGCTGTCCCAGCTTGAGCTTTGCTCCCTTCTACAATGTATGGAAGTGACTCAGGGGCATCTGTGCAGAGCCTTCAACATGGGTCTTGATGGCTGGTTGGAGCTGAGTGGGAGGATGAAAAGAAGAAGACCACAGAGAAGGCTCATGGATGCACTGAAAGAGGGTTGGTGTGCCAGAAGATTTTATGTGACATTTTACTTTTTTTTTAAAAAAAAAAGGGGGGAAAAAAAGATCATTCTGTCAGTACTGAGCAATGACTGTAAAATATGTCTTTGGTACTGAGGAGACTGAATTCATTAAGGGCCCTACTCCACAGTTTTTGGCCAGTTACCCAACTAAAACAGCTTCTTCTTCTCACACCCTCCTTCTCTTCCTGGTTTCCTCCTGTTCTTCAGTAAGGCTGTCCCCTGTTGAAGAAAAAGCAATACACTGCATCATATTTTTGGTTTTTTGATAAAAGTATGAACCTTACATCATGGCTACAGTTTAAGCAAAGCAATATAAATGTTCTCCCGTTCAAAATAAATGATTAATAGAACTTGACCGCAGCGCACACTGCACGAGTGGATGTTTCGGGTTGTCCTGGTCTATTATGTCAGAGGACCGTTCTTTGATTTTACAACATTTACGTCTGTATCATTAGAAAGCGAGAATCGAAAAAAGAGGTGAGTCAACGGCCGTTGTGGTACACATCCTAGCGACGGTTGCTACAACAGTTCGCAGCCTCTTGGTTACTGTTTGGTTTGTTGTCAGGCCGCAGCTAACCACTGACATCAACTAGCTAGCTGTTAGCCAGAGTGCACGGGGCTTTCGGAGAGATGGCTTTTGCGTCAAGCAGTAACAGAGATCCAAGCGGAATATACACCTTCTCAAGCCGCCCCAGAGCCGTTGAGAACCGCTCAAAGTACAGAGAACCTTCGACGGAAGAGTACGGTTCTATGATGGTGTCTTATTTTTAAGTGCAACCTTATGAGAAGCTAACTGAACCTGAAAACCAGTGCAGTGTAGCATATTGGCAGTAGAAATAAAGTCAAAGCTTACATTGCATTTACTGTCACTGGCAAGACAAAGAAGCTGAGCGTAGGCACATTTGCTATTTTGTACTTTATATTTATGCTCCGTTTGCATTGGGAGTATTGTATTTACAAGTTTACAGTCATCTGCTAGCTAAAGCAACCTGTTACTGTGTTGAGAATGAATTATTTTACATGCAGATCAGATACAGCTGTGGCCAGACAAACACTCATCATGAGCATGAATGTAGTAATTATTGATTTCTTTAAACTGTTCTTTCTCCAGGGTGGAATGACTGCACAGCCTAGATCTTTAATGACTTTAACAAACAACAATTGGGTGCACAAGTTTGAATTTATTTAGGCTTTTCTCTAATTCACACAGGGCCAAAAGTACCCATAGAGATTCAAATATATATATGCACTCACTGAGGGTACTAAGGGTCCTTTTGTCTTTTGATTTGACAAGGCCAAGGCATATTGAGTGATTAGTGACACACCTTGACACAAATGGGTGCTCTAACATGACAATGAACCCAAACATTTACAGGTGCTGGAAATAGTTGTAACCTAATTGCATGCCTGAAATCAATTGTCTTTTTCCTGCAGGACAAAGCACCATTATGGAAACATCATGTATGATCGTCGTGTTGTCAGAGGAAATACCTATGCTAAGCATATCATACCAACTGTAAGTATGAAACGCCCATTTTACTGTGCTTTATGCAGTGTAGGTTATAGCTGTTCCATTATTTTGACAACACTGACAGACAGCTCAGCCGGACCCTGCAGAGATACGAAGACAACAGGCCAACAGGAAACGAGCCATTGCTCGAAAACAGGCCAGGGAGCAGCTTAGACCCAGCACCCCTGAAGCCCTGCAGGGCAGAAAACACATTGATGTACAAACAGGTAAAATAATCCCATAGACAACTTCAACACAGGTAAACATATTCTCTTGATTACAGAAACTTAAAGTGTTTTTAATGCTCTTGCTTAATTTTCAGAGCTTTACCTTGAAGAACTGAGCAATGTTATTGTAGCTACAGACATCGAGTGTCAGACTGATGCCTTCCTGGACAGACCAGCAACTCCACTCTTCATACCTGCCAAATCTGGCAAAGATGCAGAAACACAGATAGAGGACGGAGAGGTAAATTGTCCCAGTGGGAGACCTGCTTAATAGCCTTATAATAAACCAAAAAGTTAGACCTATTTTAGATGTTATATAAAGGCCAATTTATTGGTGTATGTTGCTTTCTGTTGTTCACAATATGACGCCACTGTTTCATAATTTTCCTCTGCAGCTGTTTGACTTTGACGTTGAGGTGCAGCCAGTGTTGGAGGTCTTGGTGGGTAAGACAATTGAACAGTCTCTGCTGGAGGTGATGGAGGAGGAGGAGCTGGCCTGTCTGAGGGCCCAGCAGAGGGCCTTCGAGGAGCTCCGAAATAATGAGCTGGCAGAGGTGCAGCGGCTCCAGCAGAAGGAGAGACGCCACAATGAGGAGAAAGTATGCAAGCTCTAGAAACCCCCTCTTTATCTGAACGTGTCCGTCTGCAGCCTGCGAGTCCTAAACATGCAGCTGGAATTATGCTAAACACGTTATATCATAGTTACACTCACCAGCCACTTTATTAGGTACACCTCAACTGCTCAACACACATTTCTAATCAGCCAACTATGTCCATCCCTTTATGACCTCAGTGCTTCTAAAGCTTCAAATTTTATGAGCAGTGTTTCCAGCATTATGTTGAATCTATGACATGAAGAATTAAAGCGGCTCCAAAGGCAAAAGGGGATCCGACCCAGGACTAGCAAGGTGTACCTAATAAAGTGATCAGTGAGTGCACATCTTGAAGAAAATGGTGCAACAGTGTACATATCAGTTTCCTGCCAAGATCGGTGGTTGTAGATATGTGTGGGGTTTAGTCATATAAAACTGTCACAAGAAGCATGAGCAACAGCTGTTTGCTTATGTTGCCAGGGAGACAATGCAATAAAATCAAATTCAATAAGGATGTAATTTCACAACCCTGATGATGGGAATTAACTGTGTTAAACCATGTTTATATATTAATATGTATGCATATGTTCTCATTTCAAATTATATTCTTGCAAATGTAAGTCCCAGTCTTTCTTATACAGCTAAATGAAACTACATCAGTATGCTATCACTGAGGTTTTCTAGAAATAATCAAGTTCATTGTGTTTTTGCACCGCTTACACCTGCTCTGTACGGTGGAGGATTTCAGCATTTTGGACATCGTGATTCTGTTTTTTCCTCCCGCAGGAGCGTAGAATTGCACAGCAGAAGGAAGTGCTGAAGAATGAAAAGGAGGTTGCAGAGAAGATCGCCGCCCGGGCATACACCCAGCAGTACTTGGCAAATCTTCTGCCTGCTGTCTTCACCTCGCTGAGACATCACGGCTACTTTTACGACCCTGTGGAGAAAGGTCAACCTCGTCACCTTTTACCTTTCTGACACGCGAGGGTGTTGCCACCCTCATCTGCTGCAGCGTCATTTCTGTATATTCGTATCTGTTATTAAAACGAAATATTGTGCATGAATCATAATTCTGATTTCCAGATATCGAGACTAATTTCTTCCCATGGCTCATGGACGAGGTGAACAACAGGCTGGAGAGGAGCCACACAGCAAGAGAAATTCTAGACAGTAAGTGATGATAGTTATTTTAGACAGCCCTCTTTTTGAGAATATTTTTATTCATCTTAAATTTTCTAAAAATCCATATGTTTTAGCATGTATTTTTTTTCAGGTTTACAGGTTTCTGTAGTCCACCCATTATAGCTTTATAGATTTGCCCTAATCATGCTATTATTCAGCATCAGTACATAGTTTTTATTATCACTTCAGTGTGTTCTACTAGCACAAACCAACTCAAAGCCAGAGAAAATCTGCTTGATAACTCTAACAGCAAAGAGGGTGGACAAAGTGCACCTGGCAGAAATTATTTTTAACATTATTTTGAGCCCAACTGACCTCTTTGAAATCTTTGAAATGAATCAACACAAATTCAGGAGGGTCAGAGGTCTGCGCTTTCTTTGAGTGAACCTGTCTCATGAGTGTTGTTTGAGTACCATCTAGTGGTGCATGTTAAACATTACAGCTGTCACTAAAGTCAGAACTGCACACAGAGCTGCAAGTGTGTGCCTGAAACGGCTCCATGTTTTTGTCTGTTTCAGCTATAATCTATGATGTCGCCCAGAAGAGACTCGAGCGGTTCAACGAGCAGGAAACGCAGCCAGCCAAATCTGACTCATAGAGAGATTTACACGAGTGCATGGATATATTTCCTAGAAATAAAATTTTTTTTCTTGGTTGACTTAACTCACTGCATTTTTCCACTTATTTCTTCTGTACGTCATACACTTCTATACATTTTCAGTTGCCTGAAGGTCATTTTTTGTTTAATAAGGCCAAAAGGATACTTGTTCTTTCTCCTCCCAGAGGTTCTATAGAAACTCCACGTCACAACCTTAAGATAGTTAAATTATTAAAAAGGTGAAATTATGTCCATTTTCAAATTTTTCCTCCATTTGAAAGAAAGCTTTTCCATTCAGTTCTGCTTTCTGCTTGTTCATTCACTGCTGAAGACGTTTCCTGTCTGCTACTGGGTTTTCAACATACCAGCGAAAAGAAAACCAGCCAAAAGATGCTAACTTAATAAGAAGGAGCCTCATCCCAAGCTGCAGAGAAGGCGGGCAACAGGTTTTAAGGAACTCCAGACATTCAGAGGACCGTTTGAAGTGCTTCCCGGTCTATTTGCATCCAGCATCTGCCTGCAAACAGTTAACTCAGGTACACTAGCAGGCACATTTGAGAATGCTTTGCATTGCTTTTACTGTTCCATTTGATTATCCCAGCACCCAGAAAAGTTATTTAAAGAAGCTAATTATATATATACAGTATATATATTGCTTGAGGTTCAAGTGAGAGTCAGGTTTGTTTCACCCAGGTGTTGGACACACTTTTATTTTCAGTAGTCTTTACTTAGTAAACGGCTGTGATGATGATGGTGGTGGTGGTTAAGCTGTATTTGAAGAAAGCGAGGAAAAGCTAGAAGCAGTGACAGGCGGGACCGTCACCTCGCTCTTAATGGTGAGAAGTAGGTCTAACCTCCGATATATACGGCTCTATTTTAATCCCGTCGCCTCATTGGCCAGCTCACCTCTGACGCCTGTTCGCGGTTCAGCACGCGCAGGGCGGATGACGCGTTGTCCTTCCCGTGCTAGAAAGTTTCAGCGGTGATGCAACTTGCGCGCAGGACAGGTGACACCTGAGGCTTTGCGCGGCTGATTGGGGAGCTATTCTTATTATTAAGTAATAAAACACCGTTGCCAAAATAACAGCGCTCTCATTAACATAACAATTAACATAATAGTTTAATCGACTTAAAAATAAATGTTTGCGTCGTTTCTTGTGGTTACTAAATGTTATTACACGATTTTCTTTTAAAAAGTAGACGACACACACTTAAATAGTAATATCCTAATAGGCGTAATTAAATGTTGCCATACTGATAAAAATACAGTTTAAAAACAAACGTAGACCTACTTGCACTTACTCATGTTTTTATTTATTACTATCACACCTTACGTTGCAGCTGTGGGCCTCTGTGAGGGAAAACACCACTCTGCTAAAATACCCCGTAAACAATAATGAAGCTATTTATGGTATTCGGAGTCCCCCTACAGGTCCCCGGGGTCCCGGGTGGTGACCCTGAGGCCCTGCAGCCTGCAGGTGACAGAAGGGAGCCGCTCGAGGTGGGATCACACACACACAAACACACAAACGCATATAGAGCAGCGCCATATTGCGCCTGGCTAGAGCAGAGGGAGAGGAGGAGGGAATCTGCGGACCGCCGCACAAACCGGCGTCTCATCTCTAAACCGCTTCGTCTCCGGTAAGACTTTATCCTCATTTCAACAGCTCTCCGTGTTGCTGACCGACTCCGGCAGTAAAAACAGATGGAAGAGGCGCAAAATGATACTTTTTGCACTTTTTTTTTGGTGTCGCACTACGGAAAGCAGGGAAATCTCACAACAGGTGTCTTTGGGATTATAAAGGGGATGTGGCTGAGGGCGGCGCAGATGAAGCTTCTGAACAAAGGGGAGCATTATTAGGATTATTACAGCATGGATTTAAAAGCCTGCAGTTTCGTCTACTAACAGTTTTACCGGGTGTTTTTCTTAGGAAATCGTTTACTTGGGAAAGTGAAACGTCTCGTATGCAGGGCTTGAATCGTTTCCATGTCGGTGTGGGTGTGTACCCAACGCAGACGTTACCTTCTCGGTGAAATATTCCCTGTGTGCCGTCACTTTGTCACATTTTCTTACACTGTATCCACCTCCGTACTGTACGTTACACGTTAACTGAACACTCTTTTATGCTAAATGCAATGCAAAGAAACGTTGTTCCTTTACAGCGACTTTATGAGACGATGCATAAATGTGGGGTGTGGTCTTTTTATTTTTTATTTTTAAGAGAATTTCAGGCTTCAAAATAAAAGACCAAAACAGAGAGGGGTGGGGACCAATACGTTTATTGAAGGTAGTGGGTGAGGCGCACTAAATCTAAGCTGCATGGTGTCTGCATGACTCACTGTTAAGGTAAGGTGAAACGTCATAACATCCGGTGGTACATTTCAGAATAAAATCTTCAAAGCGCGACATTCTGGTATTGTCAAAAGTAAAGAAATTGCTCTTAGAAAATTATACTTGGATTAGTTGTGTTCAAACACACATAGTAGCTAGTGAGACACTCTAAAATATCAATTTGAACAAACTGCAAAAGTAATTTCAATATTCAATATTGATTAGGAAAGCAGCCAACACTATCATCATTTTATATGGACCTGAACCCTGACCCAGCTGATATAGGGTGAAAGCCGGAATAACTTGGGACAGGTTACCAGCCTATCGCAGGATTAACTATAATTTTTTTTAAAGTTATGCAAGTTTTTTATTTTATTCCAAATTAGAATGTTTTGGTGTAGAATACAATTTTTTGCTATCTGACTTATTTTTTTGTAAAGGATTAATATACCTCATATTATTATAGGTCTACTGCAAGCACTAGTACTACTAGGAATAATGATTATAATATTAATTGCAGAAGAAATAATAGATTCAAGATTTTTTTTAACCAATGCTGATATGGTTTTGATGTTTAGTGTACAGAAATCTGTCATCGGTGGGAATACGGTTGACTTAATGCTCTTATTTTGCCACTTCCTGTATTGTTGTGGCCAGCTGCCGTTGGCTTGCTGGTTTCCACGGTGATTCATCCCGGTGACTGTAACTCGCAGGAGTGCCGAGCTGCCCTCAGTCGGGTTTAAGTAGCGCAGAAGTGGTGGAAACTCGTTTCTCTTCTTTCTCTCTTTTCAGGAAGGCGCAGTGAAATCCGCGACCGCCCGGAGTACAGGTCTCTCCTTTGGAAACACTTTTTAAAAATTTTAACTCTTCCTCGCTCAGAGCCTGGAAAACGGACAGAAAAATGCCGAAAGCGGTAAGCAACCCTTTGGTTTTTATTGATGATTTCACTCTTTACTTCTGTTACAGATAGATTTTAGCTAACTGAGTCAGGGCAGGTAACGATTAAAACCTCCTAAAATCCGGTTAATCATGTTTATTTGTTAATTACATTAATCTCACAGAAAAAATGATTAGAGTTATACTACTGTAGTGATGACAGAGCTTTTATGAGATTATTAACCCATGTTTAGAATCAATACTGAATGAAAGTGTTCACAGACGCTGATTCAAAAAAATTATTTGAAGCTTGAAGGTTAATAATTCACGTTTGGCTTTACATTACATGACATGACCACTTTATGTAACAGAGACAAACCAAACACACTGACTGAATGTGTATTTATGAAAAAAGGATCTGTGTTAAAGGTGAATGCTACTGAAATCACATGTTGCATCTGATGCTCCTCTCCACTTGTAAACCATTAGGATGGAAAGTCTTTGAATACAGATGTTGAGTGGAGAAAAAAGTGACTTGCCGCATTTCTAAACTGTATTTTATGCAGTTATAATGTATATGTGAACAGGTTTTTAGCCTTCAGTTACTCCTGACTCACTTTGCCCCACCCCAGCTTTTACATACTGCACAGTGGCACATGGCATGTCCCATATCTGTCCCTCTCTATGATGGATAACTGTTAGACCAAAGCTTAATTTCAATATTTTTTCCCTCTATTTATAAAGTAGATTAGGAAGCACCAAGAAGTTCAAACAAACAAAGTTTAATGAGTAACACATGCAAATCAGAGTTTTCAAGTATCTCAGGCAGAAAAAGGCAAATTGTGTCAGAAATAGCTGCAGTGTTGCTGTTTGTATCATTATGGCGACAGGTTGCTGTTAAACAGAGTTATACAATGACCGCAGCCCTGATGCGCAGCATCAAACGTGTTGTCGGTTTGTTTAGAAACGCCTCATGGTTGTCAGGAGCGTCACTGTGGAAATGACATCATTGCTGTCTGATAGCGGTGGCACACAGAGTCCGGTTGCCCCAAAACAGTCTCTTTAGAAAATCATGCCAGGCTATTTTTTTCCATGATACCAATAAGGCGTTTTTTTTTTTGTTTTTTTTTTAAAGTTTATTTTACTATTTTTTTTTTTTTTTTTTTTTTTTATTCACTTATTCTTTTAATATTTGTCTGTATTATTTCAATATTCCACAGT
>VOQJ01014455.1:4645-18351 GCA_015052665.1 Apistogramma diplotaenia | reverse complement strand
GGCAATGCTACTAAGAGTTTTTTTTTTAATCTTTTAATTATTTTAATCTGTACTAATAGGAATTACAAAGATGGTTTATGGTTTCCACTTTGTGATTTTTCCTTATTCTTGCAGGGAGGATGCTATGCTGGAGTATCTGAAAATCGCCCAGGACCTTGAAATGTACGGCGTGAACTACTTTGACATCAAGAATAAGAAGGGAACAGAGCTGCGTCTGGGCGTGGACGCCCTGGGACTCAACATTTATGAGAAGGATGACAAGTAAGCGTAGCTCCTCAAAGTGCACAGCCTTGATCGTGGTGTCTCTTCTGGCTGTTGGGCTAGCTGCAGCACTGGGATACAGCCAAACTGGCTGAGCAAGCTTCATGTCTGTACTTAATCACTGTTCCTGTTCTACAGCAGGCAGTATGACAAGAATAACAATGAAGGCCAAGGAGGTGTTAGAAATTTATAATCAGTAGTTTACTGTGCAGTCTGCCCAGTTAAGTTCTTATTTAGACTTCTTTGACGTTTTTAGACTCTGAGTTGCCACTTAATGTGGGCTTACCACTTTTTTTTTTACCACATTTTGACTGCTTTATATCTTTTTTTTTAGATATAAAAGATAACGTTTATCAGTTGATGTCACCTGCTGTTTATGCAGGTATGCTTCATGCACTACATAGTTCCGAAGGAAAAACAATTTCCTGATGCATAGCAAACATTGTGGGGCATTTACTGCAGATGGTATACAAAAGCTGCAGACATGTTGCCTCACTTTTGGAACCAGGCAAAAAAATTACAGTTAATCACTGACCATTTTTTTCAGTGTACAACAAACAAACAAAAACATTCTTTTTCATCCTTTGATCAGTTTTTTGTATTGTGCTCAAAAGCAGACCTACTTTTTGAAAGCTCTCACAGACTGGTGATTGGGTGGTTCCACTCTCTGGTCTGGCTTTGCTTGTGATTTTCCACTTTGTTTGTAGGCCAAGACACTTTGGGAGATAATCACCCTCTGTTTGGTGAAATGACTTCTGCGATCCCCTGTGGCCTCCTGTGTGTGGTTACTGCAGTGAAGTACACTGTGTTGAAAGAGCATTACATCCCAGGTGACTTGTCTTTCAGTCACTGACCCTGTGCTGCCAGCTGTGCTTTGGCTTTGATTGTTGCTCTTCACATATTAACTTTATCCAGTTCCTTGCCATGCAGTGCGGTCTGCTCTGCCTGTGGAACAAATGAATACAGCACGCTGGTGACATTTTAATGAGGAAGCTTGGCACGCCAGCTCCCTCATCAGGTCTCTAATTGAAGGTTTACAGGCTGATTTACTGTTTTCTCAAATCTAAATGATTTAATTACTGTACCATTGTGTTCCAAGTTATTTTTGTGCTTTCATTTCACTTAAACACTAATTTAACGACTTGAGGTATGAAACCTCCAGCAAGAGTGACGAATGCATTGTTAGGAAACAGACCTGGTCCCGTGTGACTGTCTCTTTGTGTGCTCCTTGGGATCAGCAAAGAAATGCCTCTCTTCCATGGTGCCCTCTGCTGTAACCATGGTTATGTCGACTGGTTTTTCAAGCTGTGCAGCACTTAAGAATGCGAGGCAAACCTACTACACAGTTTCTCCAATGAGGCCAGCTGGCCCACAATGCAACAGTGCAGCCAAGACTGCTTCACCCAGGCTGGAGCTGGATTAACTCCTTGTGCTCCTGCTGCTACAGCCCATTTTTATGGAGCAGTTTTTTTCTCAAGCTAAAGCTTTGGCGTTAGCATGCGCAGTCAAACACACACCCCGTGTGCAGCCACAGATGCTGTATTCATTTAATATCTAAAAGTATCACCGAGTATTTAAGAAGCATCTCATTAAAATGCTTAGGCCCAGTCGGAGGTCAGTTTAGGCCCGGTGATTGCAAAACACTGGTGGCAGCCCTGAAAGGATGATAGACAGGCATCACACCAACTGAAAAGGAAGTTCACATCAAACTTAAACTAGTGAATAATTAAACAACAGCCATGTGGTAATGATAGCTTATCAACCAACAAAAATGCATCAATATTGTACCTGAAAGTATTGGTCTCATTATTTCTATCAATAAATGTTATTTTCTGCTTTTTATTGCTATAAGTAGAACTAATGAACTGCTTCAGCTCCAATGTGTCATTTCAAGGGTTCAAACACTACTGAAGCCTGGTTAGAATAATGCTGAGTCAGTGTTAAACAGTTAAAAGCCACTAAGAAACTATTACATTAATTTAATTGCTAAAATTTGTGGTATTTTGTATGAACCTATTGATAGTAAGTGAATATAGCATCTGTGGCTGCACATGAGTGTGTGTTTGTGCCTGCTAAAGATAAAAGCTTTAGCAGTTACTACTGCTAGCTACTAAAATCAGCAAATAATAAATGTGACGGGCCTTAGCAAGGAGGAGTCTGAAGTCTGGAGCAGAGTTGCAGAGTGAGGGATTTGGGGTATGCAACTTAGATGATGCATACCCCAGATGCACTGTGTGCAGTCCTCCAAATAAGACAAAATAATTCTGAGTAGGTTGGAATTCAAGAAGGAGGGAGCGGAAAGCTCCCACACTAGCCAAGACTTACAGTATAAGCCCTCTGGGGTGTCCTGGATCTGCCCTGGGGCCTTCTTCCAGTAGGACATACCTGGAACATCTCACCTGGGAGGCACCCAGGAAGCAGCTTTGTCAGTTGCATGAACCCCCACATGTAGTAGATCTACTCAGCCCTTAATTAGTGACTGAGCTCCTCACCCTATCTCTGAGGCTGAATCCTTTGAAAAAAACTCATTTTGGCCGGTTGCATCTCCAACAAGTGAGGATAGGAACGTAGATCAACCAGTAAATCACAGCTTTTTCTTCGTGCTCAGCTCTCTGTTCAACACAACAGACCAATGTAGCACCCCAATCAGCTGAGAACCATGGTCTTCTACTTGGAGGTTCTCATCCCAAGCACCACACGCTCAGCTGCAAACCACCGCAGTGCAAACGCGAAGTCATCGCTTGCTGTTTTTAACACTTCACAGGGACACACAAACTCAAACAAGAGTAGCCCACAGACCAGTTCTTCCACATAGTTTTTCCACACTGCCATCTGGTGCCAGTAAACAGATACAACATGATGCTCTGCATAGCTCTTTGCAGGACTAATGTAAAGCTTGAGGCAGAGGGGGCTGCACATATGCAGCTCTGCCTCAAAGTATTTTGAGTATACAACACTGTGGGTTGATAATGCTCTGTTAAACCCCCCTCCCCCCAGCTCTGCTCAATTATTGTTGACTGACCTTTTACCTTTACTTTGGTATATTTACAGACTGCAGCAGTACCTCAGCTTGGAACACCTGTTTTATTACTGATGTATTTACACATAGTGGTTCTTCTAGCCTTTGTAATCAAATGCTAATATTTCAAATACATTCATTCTTATATATTAGTAAACGTTATTTAAAAAAGGCAGCGATTTGGTAGGGAAATCTATTTAATCACATTTTTCCCTTTTCAAAACAAAGTGCAAAGAAGTTTATGTAACGAGAATTAATTGATAAAGCACACCTCCATAGACCGCAGGAGTCTGATAGAAAAATTCAGCTGATAACTTCCACATTGTTTTCTCAATTCCACAAATGTGTGTCAGGGTCAGCTGGAGTGAAATTCCAGGTAAGGGAGTAAAGTTTCATAGTGTTAGAGTAGTTTCGTTGGGAGTTTTTTTTTTGTTCAGATTACAGCACTATCGACTTCTCCTTGGTTACATTCCTATTCTTTATTGTGTTGAAAGAGATTGGCATCTGTTCAATTTTTTTTTCTGGCACAAAGCAGCACGCCACACCCCATATTCAGCCCCCAAACTTTTATACTGAAATCCATGTTACGTGGATTATTCTGACTGAATGAATGATGTGATCAAAATGAGATTTTTTGTTACAGCTTTTTCATATCTAAACCATCTTCATCTGATCTCATGATAAATATAAATAAATTGATAATTAAAGCACATTTCTTCTTGTGCTGTCTCCTTCAGACTGACCCCAAAGATTGGTTTCCCCTGGAGTGAGATCAGAAACATTTCCTTCAACGATAAGAAATTCATCATCAAGCCAATTGACAAGAAGTCGCCAGTGAGTAAAATCCTATCTAAGCGTACACACATTTCAAAGCCTTAAAATGCACCATTTTCTTTGAAAAGTCCTTATTATTTCTTTGTAATATTCCCCAGTAAAGAAGTCTTGGTCTTCTCTACTATAAGGTTTTCCAGGGTGTTTTAGGTTTCACTGTTTCTGTACTTAAGCTGTGGCATCATGTTTCACTGCAGCGGAGAGGAAATCCATTAGGCATATCTTCAGTTGCAGTCTACTATAAAGAATAGCCAGACTGCTTTTGAGGAGGCACTGTTATATGGATTGACTGCAGACACACACAAAAGCAAGTGGTGTAAACCTTATCTGTGCACAGCAGGCGGCTCTGCTGTTTACCATAAGTGGAACAAAAGTGCTTTTTGGTTTGTTTTATTTTTAATAGCAGTAATCAGAGGTTCCTCTGGATCAGCAGCTTATATTTATTCAGCCCAGTGTCTGTTCTGCCTTCTCCTTCTTAATGTTCCCTTTTGTTCATTTCCTTTCCAAAATTCAGGACTTTGTGTTTTATGCCCCGAGACTGCGCATAAACAAACGCATCCTGCAGCTGTGCATGGGCAACCACGAGCTGTACATGCGTCGCCGCAAACCCGACACGATCGAGGTGCAGCAGATGAAGGCCCAGGCCAAAGAGGACAAGCAGCAGAAACAGATGGAGAGGTACTACTGTGGATAAGCTTCATTTAAAAAACAGATTCACGCGAAAAATTATTCTGAGACAGTTATCCTGAGTAAGGACATAAACCATCTTTAGCTTCTTAGAATTCCCTGAGATTTAATAAGAGCTGTTAAATGTGTTCACACAGTCAACTGTACCTGCAAGTAAAAATGTGCAGTCCCACCCAGCCTTTATTTTTATATTGGATATATGGTATCAGTCAAAAGTTTGGACATACACTGTGTCCAAACCATATATTCTTCTTTTTTTTAAGAGCATAATTATTTCCATTGCAGAACTCTGGGATTACTCAGTAATGGTGTATTATTATACACTAAAGACATCTTCAGATGTCTGGTTTTTGTCTGTTCAGCTGTTAAACACACACGGTGGAAATTTCTCCTGCTAGAAACTCAATGAGTAGCAAAACCACAGACTGATCATTTATGTTTGGTCTAATTAGTTTAATAATTCACTGTCTGACTTCTGCAGTTCTCCAAGATTTAAAATCTCGTGCATGCTGCATCCACATCTTTTTCTTTTTAAATAGTATGCTCCCATTACTGATGATTCATGTGTTTGGTTTATTTATCTGTAGTTTGATTTAAAAACAAAAATTTATACAAAATTTCAAATTAATTAGATGCTTTTTTTTTTCATTTTTAATTCATTTTAAAAAATTGCACAAATTATTCTGGCCTTCATTCCATTATGGTTTGAGTGTCAATTGATGGTATAAACTTTATTTTATCATTAGAAATCTAGTTTAGGGCACAAAGTTTGTGCAAAAAGTAAAGGAATCTTTTTTTGCCAGCGCTCACAGATGAAAAAAAAAGGAGGTTCATAGAAAATAACAGATGTTTAGTAATAAGTGAAGGAAAAAAAGAGATACTTAAAGGTATACAGTTTTATTCCTGCATCATCATTATGAAGGCATACTCTAAGCAGGGAACTGATAAATAGCCATTATTTATTAGGAACTAAACTACTCACACACTCCACTGACGCAGCCCAGCCTGGAAAGTGAAGCATTCCTTGGATCGCAATGCAGTGTTCCCTTTGAAGTATAGGAAATGTCCTTCGTGTATCGGCTGAACTGAAAACGAAGGGTTGTTGACACTGATCTCAACAGCAGCTGTTGGATCACTGTCTGTCACAGCTGTTCAAACATGGTGATGTAACCCTGAACAGAAAACGGCAGTGAATACCAGAGGGAGAGCCACCAGATCACCAGACGTCAGCAGCCACCGTTCAGACTCAAACACAGTAGCTCGCAGCAATCGAGATGGTTCGTGATGAGTCCCTCAACTTTATTTAAACATGAGCGAAGAGAGATCAGGTGGTTTCTGCAGCAGAAATGGACATGAATTGGATGTGAACAGAGTCAAATAAAATGGAACTGATATCAGTTACAGAACAGAGATGAATACGAGTTTAAGGATTAATCAGTTAAATAATGAGTCAGTTAAATAATGAGAATAATAAATACATTTTTGTCAAATGAAGCCATTTAAATGATGAACTTTAGCCTTTGGGGGATTAGATCACTGCTGATATATTAACTAAATGTCAGCTTGTTAGTTGCAGCCCTGTTATGATTAAGTTTCTTGGTTACTGATGACTTTACTCACATCTTAAAGCTTCTTATTGACCAATTTTTTGCCAACTTCTATGGGTCTCATACACCCTGAAATAATTCAGTGCCAAGTCCTTGAGAATGTCTTGCAACTTAAAAACTTAAAATGTGTCTGTGTGCTCCTTTTGCCATAACCTTGCATCGTCTACGTCAGCTCGATTTGTGGCCTCATGACTGCTGTGTGTTTTCTGCAGGGCCCATCTGGAGAATGAGAAGAAGAAGAGAGAGGTCATTGAGAAGGAGAAGGAGCAGATGGAGCGAGAGAAGCAGGATCTGATGATGAGGCTCTACCAGTTTGAGGAGAAAACCAAGAAGGCAGAGAAAGGTGAGGGCGGGGAATGCAAAGCATGCGTGTGTGTGTGTTTATGTGTGTGGGAAAATACTCAGAATATGTGTGTACATGTGGTTATGCAGGTAGGTAATAGGTTATGCATGCAGGTTTATTTGTTTTGTAAATTTAACGATAGAGGCACAAGAAAAAAAAGGATGAGTTAAAGCCACCCAGCATGAAGCACTATTATTAGTCATTGTCTTTTTGATTCGATTTGGCTCAGTATTCAAAATAGAGAAGTAAAAACCACGTCTCGGGGCTGGGCTCTTTGTAGTTTGACCTGTTCCGAATACTGCCACCAGTCATAAAAGCAGACGACAAAACAACCTGATTGAGTTAAGGAAGTAGACTGATTGTGACAACAACATAATAAAACTCATTAAAGGAAACGAAATGATTTTAATTTCAGCTCATATAACAAAAAGTTCACACAGTCGTGGCGCAGAATTCGTTTTTTTGTTTGTTTTGTTTCTTTAGCTCCAGCAGCAGCAGCTAAATCAAAAATTCTTCTGAACCTACAGTAGTGTGAGCATTCATCAGGCAAAGGACTGCAGGATGTTGCAGATAGTTTTGAAATTTTTCCCTTTTTTTTCTTTCAATTCTTTCAACGTGAGTATCATTAATTAGAAGTATTTTAAAACTGCAGTAAAATGATCTGCCATCTGGCACAAAGTGAAACTGAAAAATGCAATATCTAAAACTTGCAAAGAAAGCATCTGTTGATGAGTATTGCCTCATGTGTAGCTTCATTAACATAAAGTCAGAAGTTTATTTTGACTTTGCCCACTATACCGAACACTGCCCTGTGGCTGCAAATACTCACTGTGTAGTAAATAATCCACAACAAAAAGGGTAGGAAAGTAGAACATTATTGTGAGATGGCTGAGGTGGTAGTTGCAGTTAATAGTGACAAAAATATTCAAATAGTGCTGCTCGGCTACATCATAAGATAAGTGAATAAATCTCTTCGCTGCCCTTTCTGCATGTTAGATTTGCAGGAGCAGCTGCAGAGAGCCATGATGCTGGAGCAGGAGCGGAGGAGAGCAGAGGAGGAGGCAGCTCGCCTGGAGGCAGAGCGTCAGGCTGCCCTGCTGGCTAAAGAGGAACTGGCCCAACACGCTGAGCAACAGAAGAAAAGTCAGGAGCAGCTGGTCAGTATTTTAAAGGGGACTTTTTTATGATCTCCCTTATTTCTTGTCATTTTGATATTGTTACATAGGTGGATGCTCGTGATAAACACGGCCAAATAAATGAAAACCCATCGATGAGATCTCAGCTGTTTGTCCTGGTGGGTGGTGTGTTTCGCATTGCCTGGCTATTGCTGCTCCAGACAAAACCACTTATGAGTGCCCAGCTGGTCCACACCCCTTCACCTCAGACTGAGAGCCCCTCAGGACCACCCACAGGACTGTTTAACAGTCCTGCCATGAAAAGCTGTGGTTCCTACTCCACATTCAGCCTCTGAAAACCGTTTTATTAGTGAGGCACCTGCTGCAACGCCCTGTTTACGGAAACCCTGTCAGGACATTTGTAATGGGTTAAGTCTCTGTGCAGCTTCTGCTCACAGAAGACATGTAGAGAGTGTTGATAAGAACTTGTTTGAAGCCGCATATCTTGCTAGTGATAATTAGCACTTATTAGGACCTTTCACACACATATTTCACAGCCCACTGTAGCTAAAGCAGGCACAGCTTTTAATGCTGAGCCAGACTATTTCATTGTGGTGGGGAGGAAAAGGCAAGAAAATATGTAGTATTTTTTTCTTTACCTTATAAAAGCAATATCATATCTTTGCCCTTCTGTGTGAAATAACAAGTCCCTTTTTTGTGTGTTTGTGTGTGTGTGTTTGTGTGTGTGTGTCAGGCTGCTGAGCTGGAAGAGCACACAGCAAAGATCAGGCAGCTTGAGGAGGCCAAGAAACGCAAAGAGGAGGAGGCCAGCTCGTGGCAACTCAGGGTGAGTAATGCGCAGTTTACCGAGGCTCACTCAGCTATTTCTGTCTGCTGGAAAAATGAGAGTAACTTTCAGGACCTGGGTTAGAGTAGTGCAGACCATTTATTTGCCTGTTAGAAATTCTCAAGCTACTAGAGCCTTCCAAGCTGGTGCATTTGTTTTGTCTGAAAATCTTCGGGTGCGTGATTCTGAGCTGACTGACGCTCTCTATCCATCACCAGGCCCACGAGGCCCAGAACGATCTGATTAAGACCAAGGAGGAGCTGCACATGGTGATGACGACGCCCCTGCCACCTCCGCCTCCCCCCGTGTACGACCACCTCATGGAGGACAACAGCGACAGCGAGGAGAACACCAGCACGCACAGCGCCGACCTGCATGTAGGCGACATCCACGACCACCGCAAGGAGGAGGACCGCCTTACCGAGGCACAGAAGAACGAGCGCGTCCAGGAACAGCTGAAGGTGAGCGCTGAGACAATGAACGCCTCACACAGTCGATCATATATATATGCATCAAAGAGTGACGACACTCTCACACCTCTATCTGAGTTTATTAGCTGTGTTAATGTTCAATAATCAGTAGCAATTACAAGCTTTCATGCTTATCTGTTACCTGGATACTTTGTTACCCAACTTCGAAGATAGAAGATATACAGATTAGGAGATCACAATTTCCCCTAATTTCACAATAGGCAAAAAATACATAAATAAGTAAAATAAAGGGCCCACATAGAACTTCCTCTTCAGGTATTTCCGTCTGAATCAGCTGATTTTGCACAGGAGAACAAGAGTTTAAGTTTGGGTGTAAAAAGCCTTTTTAACTCAGAGGATGTGCAATTAACGAAGTTTATATGAGAGAGCGACAGGAAACTGAAAATGTCAAAGCTCAGAAATGAGGGGCGTCCACGCAGGAAGCGATTTGATCATCTCGCATCGCTTTGACAGGGAGTCGGTGGCGGGCATTTACCACACTGTCATTTGTCAGTTTAAAGCATCCCTTTCTTCTTTTCTGCTTTCCTTTAAAAAACAAACAAACCTCTGTCCAAACAAAAACACAAAAAGCAGCGTTAATGCAGAAACTGTTTTCCTACCCTGGAAGGAGTTCATATGGATGGAAGTCCAAAAGACAAAATAGCTGTGTAGTTCGTTAGTGGCAGATTGAATGTCGGACCTCACTGATTCACACGTGTGTCCTCACATGCATCTCCGGCGGGTAACATCTAGAAAGCTGCGGTGTATGTGCAAAAATACACATGGTGACTCGTGAGTGGAAATTGTATGAGTGGCAGTATTGTTGGTTTTTGTCCTCTGAGCTCATGCGTCTTCCTTTCCTCCACCCTCAGGCCCTGACCTCAGAACTGGCTCAGGCGCGTGATGAGTCCAAGAATACCGCCAACGACCTTCTTCACAGCGAGAACGTGCGGGCCGGCCGAGACAAGTATAAGACCCTGCGACAGATCAGGCAGGGCAACACCAAGCAGAGGATCGACGAGTTTGAAGCCTTATAAGGAGCCCACTGGGAACGTACCCTTTCTGAATGGTCACTACATCTCGCTCTTTGGCTGCCAGAACAACACGCAATCAAACTCGGACATGTTTCACGCACGGCTACAGACCAAACTGGAGCAGTATAAGCAGAACAGAAGCATCGCTCACAGGGAGATAAACTCCTGCTGTTATGGCAGCGTCCCGCTGGATGCACGGCTTTGAAAACCCTCTGAAGAAATATTAGTGCCAAAACCTTCTCTTTTGTCTCTTCTTAGTGTTTCACATCCTGTTTATGTATTTAATTGTGTGTAATTTGATCAGTTCAGACCAAAATCATCTGTTTTTAACCAGAGGTGTGACGAAGTAGGGGGACTAGTCACATTTATTTTTAGTATTTTATGATATTAAGAGAGAAAATGTAATCAAATCCTGGCTTCTTTTTGATGTCTGTTGGAAGAAAAGGACAGTTTGTTGTTATAGCGACCACTCAGAAAGGGGGAACGAGCAGGAAAATGGTTTTCGTTTTCCATTCTATTTGAACACTTCCATTTATGTTTAATATTGCTATTCTGTAGGTAAAAATCATGCCTAGTTTAATATTTATACTGTATATGGGACATTAAAAAGGGTATTTCATTTTGGTTTGTATATTTTTGCCATCTTCTGATAACAAAAACATTGAATATGTTTTAAAGGTTTTATATATTGACCAAACAATAAGTCTTACGTTCCATATGTTTTCCTTTAGATCCATAAATTAAAGAAATTTTAATTGTAAATTATTATTTTTTACTGTAGGAATTATATTTAGCTGCATGCTATTAAAATTAGTTCAGATCGCTAACTATCTAGGTACTTTTTCTTTTTACTTTGTCATGCAGTTCACACAATGCCACGATGCATCTTCATCTTGAGAGCAAGTTTGATATTCATGTCGCTGCAGAGTGAGAGATGAACACGTGATGCGTGCTTTTACCCTCTAAAGTGGCCTTTGGCTGCCCCTCTGCAGGGGTCAGTCCCAGACAGCTGCTCGACAGTGCTCAGCCAGGGTGCACAATCACAAAAAATGAATGAATTAGGATGTAATTCTGAAAACCTTTTGAGTTTTTTGTGTGTGTGTGTGTTACATCTCCAGAGTTTCACGGACTGACCCGTGCAGCGTAAAGCCAACCTCTCACTCTCCTCTCTGGACTTTTATTAGTATTTACTGCAAATGGAAACTCGCAGCTCTGCTGGACTTTGTATATGAGCAGGTTTTTATAATGAGGTGTTTAAAATATTGGCAATTAAAAAAAAATTGATCACATGTCTATGTGTACTTTGTAAAATATATTATTCAAAGCATGTGCACAACTCTGTACGCACACTTTTTGGACTGGGATGTTTCATTGGGTTTGCCCTGTGCCAAGTTTTAATTAGAGGATTGGCAAGGCACCATAAAGCGACACTGTATGAAGAGTCATACTTTGAACAACTGAACTCAAAAGCACTGAAATATGGTTGAAAAAAACACGACTTTTGACAAACATAAGAATGGGTCCTGTTTGAGAACTTGGTTAGAATCAATCCTGAGGCACAGACAAGTATTTCTTTGTGTGACATTTATGTTTGTGGGTGAAAGAACTGAGCAAATGTTCAGTAAGTTAAAAAATGAAGGTTGACACAGATGTTTTCCTTCAAGATAAACTAAAAACTGAAGTCTGACAGATTTAGAGCTCAATGCCTTCCAAATAGTAGAGCTACAGTATGTTTGCATGTTTAAAAAAAGTGAATTGATTTATTATATCAGCATGTCTGGACTCTCACACTTTATTGCTCAGATGGTGTGATATGCTGAATTTAAGAGAAGGCATCAGGGTTTTGATTCATACTCAAATACTTTTATTGTTAAACAATTCATTGTAACAGGAATAAATAGTTTAAAAAATTGCAACACACAAAACATGTTGATTGAATTCATATCTGACAGCTGGACTATAATACAATTTAAATAGTCAGATGCTAACAGAGCTTTTTAAAGTGCTAGGTGTAAATAAAAATAAATAAATAAATAAAATGAGTCTGGCGGCGGGCTGTGATGTCATTTTCTCCACCTGTTGACGCCAGCGAGCTGAAGTCACGCTAAGCTTGGGTGCTCACCATGGCAACTTGGCTTTCAGTTGGTGAGCCAGGAGAACGGGGAGTCAACAGAATGGGAAGTCTGTGACATCACCGCTCCTTCCAGCACAGAAGCCCTCTTCTTCTTCTTCTTCTTCTCCTTCTTTCACACGCCGCTTCCACAGAGACAAGAAAGGGCTCTTTGTGCTGGGAGAACCGCTGTGTGAGGCAACTCAAACCGCTTCCTGTGCACCGCCGGGTGTGGCTCCAGATTTCATTTGTCAGTAATATTAGCTTAGCGTCTCTTTCACTGATTTTATTTGCATGGACGTTTAGCTGCTGGTCTCCTCTCACAGAAGAACAGAAAGACACCCTGAAGGCAGCAGAGAGGCCTCGAATGGAAGTGGCAACACTTTAACGGTTTTTATAAAGTAGTAACATTGTGCATGTTAGAAGAAAGCTTTTCTAAGCACTATTATAAAGCTTCCATAAAGAGTAAATAAAGCTCAGTGTGTCAGGTACACACACATACACACACTCCTGCGGAAAGTTGGCTTATCCAATCGTTTTTTAGCCCATAGCTGCACAAAATGACAGTAATTATAAAATATTTATTAAAGAAACTTGGAGCTGGAATTTTCTTTTCTTAAACTTGTGGTATTTAAGCATTAGGATCAGTTACTGGACTTTTCTTAACACTTCACAGTGCATAGCAGATTTTTTTAAAAACCAAATAAATAGTTAAACAAATGTAACAAGTATAAATATTTCTATAAAGTTTCTATATTCTGTTTTATTCTGTCAAAAATCCATTAACTGATCACAAATGCTTCGCTTGAGGAGGTGTACACATTATGCTATGAATGATTTATTGTTCATATACCAATTATAGATGCTTGATGGGTGGCGTTAAAGTGTTACCACAGGGGACATTCAGATGTGACTCTCTGCTGCTACTGGTCCATTCAAGCCCCACACAGGTGACTTAGCGAGGCAGGAGGTGCTTTCGGACCCACGGGTCCAAGAGAGACGTCCTGGACAAACAGCAGTCGATCGCGTCAGTCTCGCTTTCAGAAATGGGCGTTGTGTGGACGAGCTTTCTGCCGGCTCCCAGTCAGACACCTAAACGTAACACACACATACACAAAGAGCTATATAAACACACCCAATTACACCTGCCGTAGAACACACATAACACACCTCGAGGCCTGCGCACACAGGGAGGCACCGAGGGCCACAAAGAGATGTAGTTACACTCTGACTCTGGTGCTGTGACTCATGTTTGCATTAAAGGCAAGGTGTGAAGGACAGTTAGTGGATCATTGCCAAGTAGCCCGGTGTCCACCTCAGCAAGGTATAGAAAAACATGTGGAATCCAAACTAGAGGAAATCCTGTCCCCTAGGGATAAAAG
>VOQJ01014454.1:0-11084 GCA_015052665.1 Apistogramma diplotaenia | reverse complement strand
CTCAGAACAGGTCTGATCTTTTACATCCTTGAAGCTGGAGGAGCTGCCAGAGTTATACTGGAATAAAGGACCTAAACTCTTATAAAATTTTACTTACTCATCCATCCATCCATCCATCCATCCATCCATCCATCCATCCACTTATGCTAGAACCTATCCCAGTCTGTTGCAGGGAGACAGATCGTTTGCAATCTAGTGAATATAATGGAACTAAATGGCACTTGCTTTGTGGTGCCTAAAATGAATTTGATGAGTTATTTTTCAAGCGTTTATTTTTTTAATACTAAATGGACATAACAGGTGAGACTGACGTGTTTTAATTTTTCATACTGTTCGTATTTTGCTTCGCCATATGTGGTTTTGCAGATGCTGAACGCACTGCAAAGGTTATGAGGGCTGGCAGCATGCACACCATGTACCATGCTGTTAGCTGATTATTCCACTGTTGTCATCATGCATATAAAAGCACACAATGGCTCTACACTTTTGCATGAGATTGATAGGCTGAATGTTTGAGATTCGTCAGAGGGCTTTCCCAGCAATATTTGGATAGATGTGTGGGGCTTCATTGTTTTGATGACACTCAAACAAACACTGGTGTGTGCATGTATGAAAGCATAAATGAACTGCACACACACACACACACACACACACACACACACACACACACACACACACACACATCCCTCTGTGTGTCACACAGTCACTCCCGAGAGGAGCACTGAGGTGAAAAGGCAGAGAGGGAGTTCGACATAGAGACCAGTTTGTTTTGTCGTCTCCATAATTACAGTGTTTTATGACAGCATCAAAGCACAAACAAAGAAGTAATTATTACTTTACAATTCAATAACACTATTTTAGATCAAATCTTAGAAATATTAACATTTTTAAATCTACAACAGCAGTTTAATATCGTTATACTGAGAGCAAATAGAAATTTAGATTTTAGTACATTTACACAAACTGTATGAATGTACAAACTCTGTCGTCAGGTCACAACCTCCTACGCCCAAGCAAAGAAAATTAAACTTTAACTGCTAACAATATTTAGCTTTAATATTAAAGATTATGAGACATAAGATATAATTTTTTCTTTACATTACAACAATGTAATCCAGAGTAAATAAATGTAATGCGATGCTCGTTTGTGGGTCAAACATAGATGAAATAAGTAAATATGTTGTAATACTTATAAAGCCATTTTTCTAAACACATTAAAGCAGTGTGGAATATTTTGAATGTATTTAAAGCACACTGTATTTGATGGTAGTATTACAGATTTGTTATTTATTGACAAGTATGCATTGCATTACATGTTAAAAACTTTGTTTAAGTTAAAATCATGTGATGACAGTGAGATTTTATATGAAATGCAATTTTTATTTTGAGTAATTAGAAAGCAGAAATTTTGTCTATTTGTATCACAGCCATGATCAGGACGAAAGAATCATCATGCATAGCTGTCCTATTCACGAACAGTTAATTCTTAATGTAAATGACAACTCGAATGAAGTGATAGAAACAGAAGCGTTTCCTTGTGTTAAAACCAGAGAAGGTCAGTAAGAAGGTGGAAGAGCACAAACACTGCCATCTGATCCCCAGTGATCACTTGAAGCTGGATATTTAACCTCCTATTCTCTGACTTCTCCCAAAATCTTAATGTCATGTTAAATCTATTTGAAAGAGCAGATGGCCGGGCTTGTCACTGTGGCTATTCTCACTCTGTCTGACTTGCTCTGATGTGATAAACCTCGGGCATCTGGTTGTTTAAGGAAGTCTAAATATATTCAAGTTCAACCTCCCATGATGACGACTCACTGAGGGAGCAAGAATACATTTTCTGTCATAGCTTTAACCTGCGGTGTCCTCAGAGGACTTTCCCATGTGGTCCAGATATTTGTTTTATTTTTCTTTTCTAAGGCCAGCAAGGGACCTTCTTAGCATCACTGGGAATTGTGCGCATGCATGCGTGTGTTCACGTGAGTGAGTGAGCGAGAGACAGACACAGAAAGATGTAGCGTTTTCAATCACCAGATGGGGATTATTCACACTGTCCGAGTCTACGCTCATTCTCACTGCACAATGTACAGTATGTGTGAGGAGGGAAGAAGAAGTATTATTTGTTTTTGTAACTGAGTGCTGTCACAGAGAATCTAAGCCTCACATGTCACACAGCGATTTCTGCTCCGAAAAGCAAAGCGTCTCATCACCGTAACGCTCTGAAAACTGAAAAAAGCTTTTATTGTGTCTTTTCTCCGTGGGGCTGGATGGTTTTTAAAATATGGTTGAAACATTTTTATTTGATTGTGGTTTAATGGTTTTTGCCATATCGACTCTTCAAAATGATGAAAGCAATTAGAGCCTGACCAATGCAGAATTTTCAAGACCAGTACCAGTATTTGTTGATTAAAAATATTATATTTTAGTATCTTGGCAGATTTTTTTTCTTTCTCACACATGAAACAGAAACAAATTTCCGTCGTGTTTGTTATGTGTAGTTATTTATTTACGCTCTGCCCGACTGAAGCCAGATGAGTGAGTTGCTGCCATCAGGAAGGTTGCAGAGTGCCTCTGTTAAGCAACATTAACACTCAAAACGTGGTTGAAGAGTGTTTATCTCGTCTTTCTTTACATTTAAAATGTTCATTTATTCTAATGGTTATCAGCAGGCTCTGAGCAGGAAGTTTACACTCACTTTATCTGAGCTCTCTGCCTTCTGTGGCTTAAATCTGGCCTATGAACACACTGAGAGGGAACCAAAGCAGTGAACTGAATGATAGTGACATTGTAATCCTGAGTGAAAATGCAGTTGTTTTTGGTTCAACAGGGGATTATAGCTGTATTGTGTTATTTTATATTGATCTTGTAGCTGATTGAAGTAGAGCACTCTGTGCACTGCTGGGATGTTTGCAGCTGTAATGATACATCATTTTTAATAAATCGCTGAGGCATCAGAATGCAGATCATTCTCTGAAAATGAAGCAGATTTTATATTCAACTTGGGGCTCTCTGTAGCCCCACACAAATGTTTTCGATGAGTCTGGTTGATTAGACTTGGCTGAATTTTTTTAGAGCCAAGAATTAATTGAGGTCACATATTTGCATGTAGCAATAAGAATGATGAAAGGACGAAAGGGGTCAAGACCTCAGGACCCTTCAAAGCAATCTGGGAACCTATTAGCTATTTTTAAAAAAAGAAGAAGAAGAAATGAACAAAATCTCCATTAATAATAATTTATACCTCTCCACACATACTGTCTACCTGCATGGATCAAAGCCTGTAAAACATGATTAGTTGATGCTGGAAAAAGAACACAAATGTAAACCAGCAGTAAACCTGCTGCTTGTCTTCAGATTCTGCATATATGTGGGCAGGTTTCAGTTTACAGCAATTTCAAGCTCAATGTGCCTAAAGTAGTAGTAGTTTTGTACATGAATTACTTGAAACGGGAACAGCAAATCTTAAAACAGGCATCTTAAAGGGGGCTTCTTATTCTGTTATATGATGCAAAAACCCCTTCATCGCAAGCAAAATGTCCGTACCAGAGTTCGCGGAGTTCTCATACAGTGTGAAGCACAGATCAATAAGCAAAGTATCTAAGTGCACCAAAAAGATCACTGAAAAGATGTCATCAGGCTCTATAAGTGACAGCACTCGAGCAGGTGTTGTGCAGAGACTGTGTAGGTGTTTGAGCTGCTCCTTCATAGCACAGGATGGGCAAAGTAGCTGAAAAACTCATGTCAATTTACCATGAAATAAAGGAAAGTAGTTTTAAATTGGGTCTCTGTTGTCATCGATATGCTCTTTAAAGATTATACCCATGTTTGAGGAAATATCTAGATTTAGGATTCAGCTGCAGATTCTAATGTTGATCTCATTTAGAGTCACAAGCTATAGCTTACTTCACCAGTGGTGTTTTGGTATATTAAATGATGCATATTTTAAAAAGCATATTCTTAAAATTACTGAGCTTTAAAGGTTTCAAAGCTTAATTCACTGCCTTCCAAACTGGAATTGCACCTTCTAGGTCTTCTGAAGAATTTTCATCCCGTTCATACGAGAAAAACATCAGGTTTCGGGCTGATCCCAGCGGAGCGCTCAGTTTAGAAATGTCACTGTTTGCTGTGTATTTGTGGGTCCACGCATTTGAGATTGCGCATGAGTATCTGGGACTGAGTGTGCAAGAGGAGAGCGGAAGTGTGCGTGTGTGCGAGCAGGTTGAGGGATTAAGCTGGCCAGTGGATTAGCCGTCACTAAATGAGCGGAGGATGCAGCGAGGGGGGGGGGGGGCTGAATGCATGGATGATGGATTGGAGGACTAGATGAGTGGAGAGATGCAGGGTGCGGAGCTTACATGTGGGAGGGTCCACTGACAGAGAGGAGATTTGAAAGAATGCTGTCATGTGACTGAATCAAATTCTCCCCTGTTTGCCGTCCGCTCCTGTTGTTGGTAATGTCTTTTTGTGCCCCACACGCTGCCTGCTGCTTTCATTGTGCTCTTAAAATCTCAAGTTAAATGTCACTCACCATGTTCAAAATCCCGTACTATGCACTCATTATATCTACTATAGTGCAGCACACCTTTGCGTAAATTTTAGCAGCAGTTGGATACATGTTGCCATGGTAACCGGACACATCTTGAGATGAACAAAGCAATAACTGACTGACGTATTACTCCTGACAAAGTTAAACTTCACATTTAAACACTTGAATTAAGGATTTCTGACATGAACATCTCAGCTGCCTTGATCACCATCCAGCATCACATCTGGATTGTGTGATTTCAAGTCCACTGTGGTGGTGTGCAGAGGCAAAAATGCATTAAAAAATGACATCATTGTTCAAATAATTGCAGATATCAGAAATCATCTCCACATGTAGATATTTGAAATTGAGCATGAAGGTATACAGTGTTGGTGTACACTCAGCTTCAGAGCTCTCAGTCCTCTCTGCTCATCTCTTCATCTCTTATTAAATGTGTTACCCTGTCTCCTTAACTACCTTAGCTTCTTTCTGTGCTTTTAAGCCTGGTTTTCCACTCAGTTCTCTCTCTATTTTTATTCTTATCTACTTCACCTGCCTTTACTGTGCAGAGTGGAGAATGCATACCTTTGTAAGCTGGGTAGTGATTTAGCAGGCTTGTGACAGCCCCTTTGACCGCTGAGCTGACTAACCTTCACTGCTGATCAGCTCAGAAGACCATTAAGAGTCCCCTCTGAATCAGCTGTATGAAAATAGTGAGCAAGTAGTATCTATCTGCATAATCTTTAATCTAATAAAATATTCATTACTTTAGCAGCATCTCACATATTAAAAGAAAAATGCTGTAGGAATTTTTTTTTCTTTTTAACTACATACCTGGAATTTTTACCAAATCAAGGTTGCAAGGTTTCCCATAGAACCTATTAAAAATAATGTTTTTTAATCTAAATTGAACCACTTGCAATCACTGCTTCCATTTCAGTGAGAAAGATACACACCTAAAAAATTACTGCCTTCATGCAGCATCTGATAAGACAACAATCCCCCTGCATAGATTTTACTTGCCACAAAGAAGGAAATTTAGCAGCAAATGTCCCCAGTGCCATTTTATTAAATGGCATTTCGTCTTATTATAATGTATGATTAATATAAGTTTATTACAGCTGGTTGGCAGGATGAGGCTGTCTCCTTGCACCTGCAGTCATCATATGCAGTGTATTCTTTATCAGCCCATTCCATGTCTTTTATTAAAGCTTTGTGATATTCACAGTGGCTAAATGTTTAAATCAAAACTTGTGGTTTCATGTTTTATTCATGGCCGTATCATTCTATGTTTGACCGGCCTGCAGGCCATTGACTGTTAGGGGTGTTTAAAATTGGAATGCAAATTGTACTCAGCAGCTTCATCCACCTTCTCTGACTCACATTTTACAATCTGGATAAAAATCATTCACATCTGGATTCACTATGATCTATGAGTCTATATTCATATAGTCTCACAGTGACAGTTGCTCAGTATAACAGGCATTTGTTTTTTTACTGTGCCACTGCAATAGGTTGCAACATATAGATCATATAAATCAAATCATCATGGTGGATTAAATAAGCCATAATAAGCTATATCGGATTATGTCAAAAAGAAGAAATCTGATCAGTGTAGAGTGTCTGTGTTTAGAGAATTCATGTTATCACTTAAGTATACTTAAAAGGTCAAATTATATGATACAATATACCTGCTCACTCTGACCCCTGGGGCTGTGAAGCTAGGACTAGGATTTGTTAATGTGGGAACGTGCACTATGGGACCATCTGGTTTGGCTGTTCTATGAAATGTAAAGCACCCAAAGCACTAATTTTATATGTTTAACGACGCAACCTCCAATGTTAGTTAAAGACTATAAAATCACACCATTTGAGTCGGGTAGTTTGTCCAGTGTTTTAGATCATTACAGTGAATAGGACTCATTGTAAGCCTGGCATGCAGTGAGGAGAGCAGGTGTGATTGTGAGTAAGAATGGGAGACATATATGGATTTAATATTGATGTGACAGCCTGTGCATTATGAACAATAATGGGAAAAAAGTCTCTGATCACAAAACGAGCCATAATTATCAGAAAAAGAAATCAGCAAATATTCCTCATATTTGCTGATTTCTTTTTCTGATAATTCTAAAATCCCGTTTCACAGTGTACCAGCCCAGCTAACCTGATTGGCCGTGCATGCAGTCTGTCCTCATTATTGGAGTCCATTTTTACAGCATGTGGGTGATGCTTCACATGAACAGCGTGAGTCAGAGATCAAAGGGTAAATAATCTTTTAGCTAATGCAGGGTTGGATATTAAAGTTAAAACCATGGTAACGAGCCACATAATTTTCTGATTAAAACCATAGGTAGACACTGCAGGAGGGTTGTTTCACTATTAGTCATAACATGAAGTCAAAGCACATACCACAGAATATCCAGGCTTCACCTTAATTTCATTCACTTTGAGTGTAATACAAAAATAAGTCTCACAAACCTGCCTGGAAAAATTGCATCTCTGTGGTTAGTCAGAGTCCAATTTCTGCTCCTCTGCTGCAATTTCAAATATATTTCTGACTTCTCAGACTTTTATTTTTAAAAGAAATTTCTGTTGTTCAGTCACCTGCAAACTACTTTAATCGGTTTGCTGATGCCTCAAGGTCACTGCCTACTTATAGGCCTGGATTATTGTGAAGCACAGTACCCTGCTTCCCATTTGATTCAGAAAAAAGTCCTGTCTGGGGTCCAGCCTTGATGGGAATCACTTTACAGGAAAGGTTAGAGAACCACAATAGTAGAGGTGACCATGGAAATGATCTTTGGTATAATTTGAAACAGGGCCACTCAAAAAAGCACGAGTACCTTCAAACTAAAGCCTGCGCTGCATGTACAGTACCTACTGTGAACGATACGTGCAGCAGTTATTTTTCAGATGTATAGCTTCAGGTTGTTTATCATTATCATCATTATCTTATCTAATGGCTTAAAGATAGAAGACTTGGAGTTAAGTGATTTTTTCCCCATGGGCAGGTTAATCTCAATGAGAAGTGCAATAGT
This sequence comes from Apistogramma diplotaenia, assembly GCA_015052665.1. Classification (NCBI taxonomy): domain Eukaryota; kingdom Metazoa; phylum Chordata; class Actinopteri; order Cichliformes; family Cichlidae; genus Apistogramma; species Apistogramma diplotaenia. The sequence continues at coordinate 3,521 of VOQJ01014454.1, read as the reverse complement.
GAGTAAGTGCACTATATGTACTGTATATTTATTCACTGATATTCTCATATTCTTGTCCAACTTCAGTGACTTTGGTTGGATGGGGGTGCGGTCCTAGTTTATTCCAACTGACATTGCATGAGCGGTGGGGTACACGCTGGACAGATCACCAGTCCTTCAGAGGGCTAATGCAGAGAGACGGGCAACAATTCATGCACACCTACAGACAATTTAGAATCATTATAATTAACCTAACAAGCATATCTTTGGAAACTGGAGCAGCTGGAGAAAACCCACGCAGGGCGGCAAGTGCACTAAGCACTGGACCACTGAGTTGCGCTGCACATGTGTATACACAGTATGTGGATGTTTATGTGTAACTGCGTTCATACATTCACTGTAACAAACTGCTTTAATAAGCACAAATAAATACTGCAAACACTGATGCAGTTAAAAGGCCAAACCTTGACCTTGAGCTCATTATTTAAAACTTTAGCCATGTTTAATATGAGCTTTTTAACAGAGCATACATACGACAGAAAATAATAAGCTCTTCTCTTAGTCCCGGTTAATCTAGGTGCCAGTCACAGTGCTTTACTGCAGTATAACAGGGGAATGTTACACAATGTGTGTTTGTGACAACAGCACATGGAAATGTTCCCTGGAACTTGAGAAAAAAGGCTCTGCTGTACTGTTCATGTACAGTGTTACTGTGCTCCCATATATACTGTGCAGGACCCTGGTGTTTATGTCTGCATCTGGACAGCAAGCATACACTTGTGTGTATGTGCAACTGTTGCAATTACTTGTGCTTTTTTTAATATGTGTTTTTCCATGTTTGACTTAAGTCTGAAAAATGCTTGCGTAATTTTTCTCTCAGTCATGGATTAAAGGTTTAGAGAAGAGGCGAAATGAGGGTTACGCTAAGCAGTGCACTGCTCTTTCAAGCACGTGAGTGTCTGTGTGTGAGGGTCGTGTCTTTTTCTAAGCATGTGTATACACTGTAAAAAAAGAAAGAAGGAGGGAGACACAGACAAAACTTAGAGATTTTAGTAGAGTTAGTGGAGAGTTGATCATTTTGTTCTATAAATACCAGCCAAATATAAATGTGGTCATCAAGAGAGTAAGATAGTAGCTATGTTGAATAAAAAAAAGAAAAATTCCACCAAATCTTCTTATTTAATAAATGTTGTGACGATTAATCGATTGACTAGCTGTTCCTCTGCAAATGCAAGGATCATAATCATTTGAAACGAGACGGGAGGTTCAGCTCTTTACTTCTGCTGGCTTCAGTCCATCTACATGCAGGTTCAGTGTTCCACTTTTTATGTGCATGCATGTATATAGTGTATGTGTGTAGGTGGGTGTAAGGAAGGATGTAGGTGTTCCCATGTGAGTATGCAGTATGCGAGGTGAAGCCCTCCCATTAACAGCCAGGCACAGAAAGCACGGATGCTGTTTGTATGTTTGAGCAGAGAAGGATTGGCAGTGACAGAGAGAGAGAATATTTTTTTATAGATTGTTCTAGAAAAAGGTGAAGACAATCATATCACACACACACACACACACACACACACGCACATCTCACAAGGCTCCTTATTCCTCTCCTATATGAGAGCTTGCATCTCCCTGCACACCTCAGTTAGTATTGCTGTTTCCCTAATCGCAGCTTCTCCCGGCCTTTCAGCTGCACAGTCACATGATCCGTTATAATCATTTTTCAAACACTGGATACAAATATTTGACAGATTTGAAGTGTTTGGCAATGAAGTTGAAAGAGTTCATGTGAGGCTTAGTGAAATAATGAGAAAACATAACAGCAACATAACTGGAAGAACAGATGATAAAGTGATCACATTATGCATGTGCTAGCCTTTGAGTGAAACAGGACAGATCAGAAAATTAGATTCGTTTATGACTGTAAAACACAGTTACAAGTTTCAGAAAAAAGAATGAATGAGTTGGAATGTCCTGTATATGCAGGACATCACATTGTATTTATTACCTCCTTATTTGATTGTGTTTTATAAACCACTTTTCACTTTTGAGCGTTTGATTTATGTCACAGAGTTTCAGCGTTTTCAGACGAAGTTAGAGCTGCAGTGAGGGACGGACCACTGAAGTAGGAAGATCAAATTTAATGTTGTTAAAGCTTCATGTATCCTGTTGGTTTACACTCTGTTACAGGTTACTCACTGCTCATGTGTCAGAACTATGTTTATATGTGCGTCCATGTTCGTGCGTCCTATGAAACATCAACAGCAGTTTGATGCTTCTGTGTGTGTGTGTGTGTGTGTGTGTGTGTGTGTGTGTGTGTGTGTGCGTGCGTGCGTGCGTGCGTGTGTGTTCTGAAATTATTATTTAATCAGCTTTAACAAACTGATTCACAAAAACATCTGATCACTATTTTAAAACAAATGGTTTATCACAGTCTTAGCGATCTTCTTATTACAGTTTCTAAAATATGCAGAGAATTTCCTGAAAAAGGAAACAGGTTTGAATTCTCACTGTAACTTCTGTTCACTTTGACCTCGTTCATTTGGATAAATGCAGCCATGAGGAGAATTTGTGACTTTGATAAAATCAGACTGATTGGGGAATCTGTAACATCTGTAATCCTGTAACAAGAGCAAGTGATATAAGAATATTGCTCTTCTAGTTTGTCCTACTGCTGTGTCAGATAATGTTTCATGTAATGGTCCAGCTGTTCTAGTACACCACAATATCCCATTCAGTATTCCTGAGTGGAATACCGTGGTGATGCTGACATACCTAATGCTGGCTGTGAAAAAAGTAATTGATTAGTTATTAATTAAATCTTACCAAAAACTATTAGATTCAGACTATTGAAAACAAGACAAGGAAAAGTGCCATGAAAAAGTATTTGCACCCTTCTTCAATGCTTTTTAGCACATTTGTCACACTTAAATGTTTCAAATCATCTAACAATTTAAATTTTTAAAAATTAAAAAAAAGAAGTAATTACAAAATGCAGTTTTTAAATAATAATTTCATTTATTAAGAGAAAAAACTTTCCAAACTATCACGCTTTCACCACCATGTTTGACTGCTGGTCTGTGAAAGTTGAGTTAGCTTTAGATGTAACAGGTTCTTTTGCGACTTTTTCCATTTATGGATAACGGTGCTCTCCATGGTCCAGACCTCTCTGTAGGGTTGGGTTTAGAATTAGATTTAGGCTTAAAGAAGGATTGGGCATTAGCATTCAGAAATTATGGTTTAAAGTAAGCGAATATGCTCACAAAGTTATCAGAGATTTAAAAAAATCTGTGTGCGCATGCGTGTGCGCGTGGTCACTGTTAAAGTAGCCCGAGGACATCTGCGATCATACAGCTTTATTAGACTGTGGTCCCATCATTGTGAGTCATTTCCTTCCTTCTCCGAGCTGTCACTCCTCTTCATCATTATCATGTGTTAAATATAGACTTTTCTCTATAACTACAGCAAACATGCTCAGACAGTTTAACTGTCTGCTAAACGCAAAAGAATATAAACTCTCACTGAGGTTATCAATGGGGGGGGGG
>VOQJ01014451.1:4785-20828 GCA_015052665.1 Apistogramma diplotaenia | reverse complement strand
AAGTGAAGACTTTGGGGTTGCTGTGGCCCACTTCTTCTTCTTCTCCTCTGTATTCCCGCTTTCTCTGCGGTGCTGTCAGTCTCCCTGGGGTCGGATCAGTGCTGCTGCGATAGGTAGGCCGAGGCTATCAAAGTACACGTTTTAACTTTTTAAGACTTTGCAGGTTGGCTTTGTTCTCCTTTTCTCTCTGTTGTGTGGGCTCTCCTGGGCCCTGGGTTGGGAAGTCTCTCTGGGTGCTGGTGAGTGGCTTTGGGCTATTAAAAAAATGCAGGTTATCTACAGGGAAAAGTGGAGGAGCCTTTCAAATGGAGTGAACACTTGCAACCAGAGTTTGGAGGCAAAAGCAGAAAGGGAGGTATTGGTTCCAATGATGAGTATGCATGCGCTGTATTCAGCTGCACACTGACGTTTCTAAGAGTGTGTGTGATGCAGTGGAGCACAGTCATTGGAATACTGCTGTGTTTGACCATATTTGTACTGTTTCTACACCTTTTGCAAACCACAAGCCACTTTCATATCCTGAAAAGATAGGAAAACAAAAATATACCAGCCACCCCCCCCCCCCTACAATGTACACACACACACAAACACACACACATCTGCTCCATCCACCACTACCACCACATCTCTAACCAAAAAAAAACACAAAAAAAACCCCAGGCTCAAAGCCTTTGGGATGATTTGATTAGCAATGATATCTGAAAACGGCCTCATCGTGCTAACAAGATTAAGCTGAGGCCCTGTCTGTTTTCAGTGCTGGAAATTTGCTAGGTGATTAAAACTGGCTCTCTCTACTGGAACAAGAGCCTTAGCTGAGTAGTGGGACCGTTGCCAGGTAACAAGACATGACTGCTGTTTTTGATGTTACTACACACGCAAAAGGCTAAAGCTACAGTAGGCTGGTAGGAGATAAAGTGGAAACGCACGTCCTTGGCCAGGCAATACAGAAAGTAGAGAGCGACATTCACCTGATGTGCATTGCAGCTAATCCAGAGATAAAGCGGTGAAATACTCCACAGTAAACCTCCACCCTGTGAACATCGCGGCACCCGTAAAACCGCCAATTAAAACAAAAACAGATTTCACTTGGTGACACTTTCCTGCTTCACTTCTTGATGGACGGTAACACTTTCAGGCTCTTTGACTCCAGCATCAACATGACAATGTTTACTTGTTCATATCATTTTAATATTAGATGAGATGTAAAATATTAATATTGATTAAATGCAATACATTAAACTTGTGTTATTTTGCAAAGATTGCTAAAAAAAAAACGCTTTTCCTCTGACCACTGCAAAAAGTATTTATGGTAATAGTAAATATTAAATAGTAATAGCATATATCAAATTAAACCTCTGGAAGGATTTTGGTTTTAAACGTGCCTTCACTTCAGAGCAGTTTCAGTATATTATTCCATATGAACAGGAGTCAAGCTGCAGAATCTCCAACTTTCAGTTTACCATAGGAGGGGTATTAATTCTTCACTCCAACACTGTATTTATTCAATTGGATTATGTATGCATGGGAGACCTAATGAGGGCTTAAAAATGCAATTATTGCTTAAGCAAAAAATGTGACTTTTTTGATAAATGCTTCTATTCCCTAATAAATGGAGAATCAACAGACTTAGGAAACTGCTTTATTCAGGGCTTGAAATTAGCCCATCAATCATTTGCAGAGTTTGTTAACTATTTCTATCCGTCTCGCCTCGTTTTTTTCTTCCTTTTCTTGCCCCATCCTCAGAGGTCTGACAATATGCAAAACAGAAGAAGGGAAAGGAGGGAGGGAGCGGAAAGAATGAAGAAGCATGAGAATAAAGTGGAAAAAAAAAACCCAGGAAAAAAAAAAACCCAGTGAGAGCGTTATCTCAGTCGGGACAAAAGCGAAACACTTATATGTAGGGTACGATATCCCTTAATGACTGGACTATGATAATGAACTGCATTTATAATTTATAAGGTCTATAGGCACAGGTCAGTGGTGCAACGTGAACAAGGTTAATCATAAGCAAGTGGGTTATGCAGTGCCAAAAGGTCATCCTGATTTTTTTTTATGAGCATATTGATTATGTTTTCAGAACAATGAATATCACATAGTGGCATGTGTGTGTGTTATTGTATTGATTTCATGTGTTCTCATCCATATGTGGGCTGCAAATATAAAATTGACCCCAAATAAATGAACTATTATGCTATCCAAGAAAGTCATTCACTGGGTCAAATCTGACCAATGGCAGAGGGCCAGTGTAAAATAGAATATTAATAATGCCAACATTCTGAAAACTGAAAACTACTGCGCAAACTGTGAGGCCGGGCACGGGCAGACTGGGCCATCAGCGCAGCCTCCTTGCTTGACCCAGGACTGTATCATCTATTCAGTGCAGTCATAACATATTTCTGGTTAATGTGATGGATTGTGACACAGTTTTTCCTCCCATTTGATGCCGTCTAGCTCATCATTCACTTGAATCGTCAAACTTTGCACTTTATGATTCCTCTTCGTAGCACGTTGTGGTCGAAAAAGCTACATATACAATATGTTGCAGATTCTTGCTCAATAAAATCTGATTAATAATCCACTAATTCAATAACTAACAGCCTCACGCAGGTTTATATATTTTCTAGTAAAATCTAGTCAGGGATGGTTTCACCGGTGGAGGCCAGTGACATTTTTTTTTCTCCTCATCTTTTCTGGTTTTTTTTTACTAGTTTTGCATCTGGCTGGGCTCGGTTTCACTACTGGCAGCACAAGGCAATAACTTGACCTTACAGAGGTTGCACAGGTAGTCCAGCTCCTGCAGGATGGCAAATGAATACTGTAAGTGCCATTGCCAGAAGGTTTGCTGTGTCTCCCAGCACAGTCTCAAGAGCATGGAGGAGATTCCAGGAGACAGGCAGCTACTCTAGGCCAGCGGGACAGGGCGGTAGAAGGTCCTTAACCCATCAGCAGGACCGGTATCTGCTCCTGTGTACTAGTAGGAACAGCCCTATAAAATTCAATAGTGTGAATGTCTCTGACCAAACTAACAGACTTCACGAGGGTGGCCTGAGGGTGCAACATCCTCTAGTGGGCCCTGAGCTCACTGCCCAGCCCAACGGAGCCCGACTGGCCTTTGCCATAGAATAGCAGAATTGGCAGGTTCATCACCGGTGCCCTCTGCTTTTCACGGATGAGAGCAGGTTCACCCCGAGGACATGTGACAGACGTGCCTTTGAAATCAGCCCTCTGCAGGTTGATAACTTTCATTTCTATCAAATGATGTGGCATCCTCTCATTCCTAACACATTACCCCGTCCACATCAGTGTATTTGCCATTTCAAAGTGCTCCTGTAATTTCGAGAATAGCCCACATTGTTTTTATACATTCTTTCTTCCAAGCAAAACTAAACGCATCTTTCGGCACGCGCACCGTCATTGCTTATTGCTTTTGCTCGCTCTCACGCACGTGGCAAACAAGAGTTAGGGACCAGATCTTATGAAAAATGGAGGCGTCAGATGCACACATAATGTTACCTCGATTTTGCGTATCATCACTTATGTCAGTCAGCTCAGCTAAGCTTTTGTGTGTTGCCACATGCAATAACGTGAGGGTGCAGAAGAGCGTCTAGGATTTATCTGCAGTGGAAAAACAATAAGAACATTACATTTCATTCCTTTAGCCAATCTAAATGACTGGAAAGTGGTCCTTCTTGTCAGTATTGATTGGGAAAATGTTGTGATAAGGGTGACACACAACACAAATCCGTATACACACTGCTGTACATCAATTCAAACGCGGGCGATGGGAATATTCAAAATATATTCATGGAATGTTCAGAGCTATTTCAGCAAGGGATCACACAATATTACCTCCATCCAGTGATAAGATAAGGTATTTTTCATATTTCCATGTATTTTCATTCATTTTCCCATTTTGGGGAGAGAGGAGGAGGAGGAGGAAGAGTTTCGCCTCAGGCAAGATTAATAAGCATTTAAAACGGTTTCACTGCTAACCGGCAAATCACAGTGTGTGTTTCAGAGTATTGTTCACTACTGAGTGGCCATGAATGACATAAATAGATTGTCCTGGTATACCTCACCAAGCTACTGAAGGCACACACAAATAAATAAACTGAACTGAACACGAGGACAGCGCCTATAGAATTTTCGCACAAACCCAAATGCAAATGCAATTTGAAAATCATGTTTAAAAAAAAAAAAATCCAACACACTCCTTTTCCCATCTGAGCTATAGTTAAATTAAATCTTCCCTCCTGGTGGTGTTTTCCTCCAAAGACAGATTTCAAAACACTTAACCCCGATTAGATACCAATTGACAAAGAAGCCTTAAATGGTAGCTAAGACCAAATCAGTGTCAGTAGCTGGCTGAAAGCAGTTTGTACTCAGACCTCCTTCTATCAACACAGAAGTCCACATGAATAAAATATACATAATGCACCTTCCACAGGAGGCCAGAGATATAGAAAATAACAATCATAATAGGAAAAAACACACCTACACATGAGCATATTCATATTCTGTGTGGACAAAAACTTGTGCCTTGCACAACTGTAAAGTGGTTTAATGGCTGATGTTCAAACAAGCAAGCGCTGCCACCATAATTGAAGCCCTCCCCAAATTGTGTTTTTATTTTGCTCCCCAGTTCTGAAATATAATCAGTTTGCCTAATTTTATTGCATTTCCTAATGATGCTCGCCCAGAGCAATTGTTCTGTGTGTTCCTTAGCAAACAGCGCGTGTCAGCTCACTGAGATTAATCTTGATTACTTTAGCCCTTGATGAAGTAGGCTACAATAATCCTTTAATTGGGGAATATTACCACATAGAGAAAAAAAATGGTGATAGATAGACTAGGAGATGGATGTTTGACTCCAAACTGCACTAATTGCAATGCTGTTTGGAGTGATTAACTTTGGATGGATCAGCGGCTGTGGCGGAAGGCAGAACATAAACAACAAATAGGGACCTGCATCCATGACTGTAGCGTGCTGTAGCCACTGATGCTACGTCTTTACTGTGCCACTGTCTATCCTAATGACGCAGGTTTTACTTTAAAGACATGCTAAGCCTCGTAAATGTCTGCGTTCACCAAGATGTCCGACAGATCCTCCAAATGGTTTTCTATTCATTTTATATTTTTTCACTTATTTCATTTGGTCTTGTCATTTGCAAGTTACTTGTTCCACAGGGTGCACTTGTCCATTGTCCTTGAATTAGTTGCGAGCGTCGCTGCGACTGTCTCCTCTCCTTCTCTCTCAAAGCCTTAATGAGTCGAGAGGTGCTTGTCTGAATTAAACATGCTCCTTACTGGAGATAAAATTCAGGCCTATCCCTCTAACCTCATTACCTGGACCTGCAGTATAATCAAGCCACAAAAATATGGGTCTAAGGCCTGTCATGTCACTACTTATGGAGACCACAGTGCACACCCTGGGGGCAACACCCAAATCTGCCCATGCAGCTCTCCTGCTATTCTGCCCCATCTTCACTTGCGCAGTATTGTACGTGACATGGGTCAGTGCGTGCACACTGTACAACAAAAAAAGCATCACATGCACCCACACACACACACACAGCTGCGCACCACACTGAAGCTGTAGGAGAGACCCAATCTGCTTGGTTGGGACAGTTGTCCTGCGAGGTGTTGTACGCCGACTGGACATATGCTGACCCCTTCTGATTTTTTATTTATTTATTTATTTTTGTGCTGACCTCCTCATTGGTGCCTCTTTGTGTCACTACTTTGTGCTGAGTGTTGTTTGGGAGTGGTGGTGGGGGGGTGCTTGTTCCGTGTATGGAATAATGTTTGCTGTGCTTGTGTGTTTAGAACAACACCAGCGTAATGTGTGTGTGCACATGAACTGACCTTAGAAAAACATCCACAGACACACACATTTGCTAAGAATACAAAACATATACACGACCTCAAAAAAAATAAAATAAATAAAGCATTTGTATATTTAAACTAATCAATAAACTGTCTCTGGCACACCAAAGCTCACAGCAGCCGTTCCCGCCAAGATAAATCTCAATCTAATCCCCGTGACTGACACCCGACAGATGTGTCTGGCTAGAGTTAAAGGTAAACACACACACACACACACACGCACACACACACCTCCACAGAGCTTGTCACCTGCTTACACCAGAGAAGCTGGCACAGGTGAAAGGGACAACAAGCCTAAGTGTGTGGACATTGGTTCTGTCTTTCGAAGGTGTGAAGGTGTCATTGCAGAACATCACACACCGGGACATAAGAGCATGTAGACTCGCCCGGTGAATACGAGCAGGCAGGTCTCTTACAAGGGAAAAACAGGCGTAAATACCAACACGCCCTATAGAAGCGTGCATCTTCACTTACACACATGCACGCGCGCAGAGACTCAAACAGTCCTTGGTGAGGGCTGGGAGGTCATCTACAGTCTACTGTTCATCGTGCCACGTCAAATCCTGCCGCAGCGCGGTTGCGCGTGTCAAAAAGGCCTTTGTTTCACGAGACTGACAGGATGCAGAAGGATCAGTCACGCTGTGCTTGAAAGATAACGTCACCAGAATCTGTTACGACATATTGAGGGGAGAGGGAAAAAAAAATATGACACATTCCACAAAAGGTGGGCTTAAAACAAGAGCTCTGTAGTTATTTGGTGAAATTAATGTATGTCGACAACAAGAAAAGGAAATCAATACAATGTTTTATGACATCTCCATCTCCTCTGGCCAGCATGTGATACTATTCAAATAGAAGCAATGATGATAAGGTTTGGCCAAGGCTTCTATTAAAGAGGGGGAATGGAAGACATGGATGATAGAGGACCCCCAGATAGCTCGCTCCAGGCTGTCTGCGGTGCCATAAGCTGTTGTTTTATTTCTCATTTTGTGGATATAATCAGAAAAACAAATACAGTATGTAGTTGGCAGGGAGGTATGAGGGCTTTCCCCATCTCCGAAATCATAAAGCACATGATCTACATACTGTACACTGCAATATGAATTACAGAGAAATGTGTCATCTTGGATCTGTACATGAGAATATGGCCAAAGGTTAAATCTGTATTGTTCCAGCCGTGCTGGCTGTGATAATGCTGTTGCAATAGATTCTTCATATACTGGAATTTAAGATACAGTAATACAACATATAAATGTATAATGAACATATAACGTTTTATGTAACATTTGCTCAATCTTAAAGTAAAAACGGTGTCTTTTTTGTTTATGAGTAGGGCTTTTTGATTGCATCCAAGTTCATTTCTCCATAATCTTTTGGCATTAATGCACATAAAGTCCGATGACGGCTTTGGCGCCTGGGAATTTTTGACGGTTGACAGTCACTCTTGGTTGGCTTATTAAAGCTTAGCAAGGCAAGCACAAACACACATGGAAACTGAAGGAGAGCCAACTGTACACTAAATAAACCTACTTGTCATAATAATGATGAGAGCCGACTCCATTATGTTCTTTTGAGTTTATTTCTCTGATTTACCACAGTCGAAGCGACGCGTGCCTGGGACGGTCTCCAAGGTTGCTGTCAGGAGGAATTTAATGTCCTTGGCTTTAGCATCTTTCTGGGAGCCTGTCACATCGGCTCAGCACTGACTGGCATACCAGACCATACCAGACCTCTGGCATTGTGAATATTAATAGAATATTGATACCTCCACAACACTGTGGTGGGATGTTCATGTCTTTTCCCTTCTTCTCTCCCTCTGCAGGACCTTAATCCACCTCTTTCACCCCCTCCCCGTCTCTAAATGCTTTTACTTCCCTTTTTTTTGTCATAATTCTGATGTTATGCAAAATCCAATTAATTAGTGTTTATACCTTCTCTCCTTATTTAATTAACCATCAACTAAGAATAAAATGGAGTTCATTGCTTTAATTATGAGTAGATCCTTTTTTATGATCTGTGGGCTCGACTACTCGAGTCTAACTACACACCTTCTCTCACACACAGGTACACTTACAGCACCTCCACACTGAAATTCCTGCCACTGCTGTTTCATAAGATGCAGTATACATGTGCCTTCATGTGGGCATTTTTAAAAACAATGACTCAGCCATGAAGAAACTGGGAGTTCGTCCAACTATCTTTATTCATGTTTCCACCACAGTTACACCAACCAGTACTGGCATGACTCCACAAGTCCTTTAAATTTTCCAACACTGTTACTTAAATGATGCCGGTATCCTTTCCCAAGCTTGTTTTCGAATGCCATAAAGTGGTTGAATTTTCCTTTTCTGCCACCTGTATACCTTACGCTGAGATAGCAAATATTTTCCTTCATATCTCACAGACTACTTGAAATACATTAGTCATCTTTTGCACATATATGCGCATGTTCTCACAGTGTCTGCGTAGGTTCTCTCCAGGTAATCTGACTTCCTACTGTACCACAGTCCAAAAACATGCATGGGGTTAGGTTAACTGGTGATGCCCGTAGGTGTGAATGTGAGTGTGCGCAGCCCTGCATTGGCAAAGCCAAAGAGAATGAATGGATGGATGCAAGAAGTCAGAGTCTGAAGAAGGCTGCTTAAAACCTTTTACCCTAGCTAGTGACACCTATAACACCTTGGAGTGTTCATGTTCAGTTTTATCAGATAACTGATCAACTTCACAGTCAGCTAAACTTTAGGTGCAGAAGCAGAAGAAAATTTCTTTACATCCAAAAAATGTACTTCAAATCAAATTAATATTTCTTATTAATTTTTCTTAATATTTCTGCATCATAAATGTTGTCCTCTCTGTTATCTCACTAATATAGATTGCTCATTTGAAAAAAGTAACTTAATAACTCATTACATGCAGCGCAGAACCCACAGCCACACACACACACACACACACACACACACACACACACACACACACACACACACACACACACACACAAACTTTGAAAACACTGCTATCACAAAGCACAGAACTTTACTGTATTACCTTCATATAATATCGAACCACATGATAAATTATAATAGGCTGCATTTCATCACAAGGGGCATTGATTTTGATGTAAACATAATTATCAAAGAGCATCAGACTAAATTGGCCTGACAAGATAGAGAGTTCATTATCAGCCAAAACACTTGGGAACGTGTTACTCTAATTAATTTTCTATAATGAACCCAGTGTTTTTCTTAAGCTCGGAAATACCTCAATGACACTTTGTTTACTGAGAGACCTCATACGGTTCGAGCTCCACTGGGCTTTGCACGGGGACGCTTGTGTTGGGTTACGTACTGCAGCAGCCTGGTGTACGCTTATGTTTCATCAGCAACTCTGAGCATGCAATTTAATAAGAATTAGAAAATGTGACCTCACATGAAAGGATGTTGTGCTTTAAAAAAGGAGTTATCGTATAGTCTGTCCTGCCTTCACTTCAACATGATGGAAGGTTTTCACTCAGAACTGTTAAAGAACATTACAAAGTTCCTCCCCTTTTGGTCAAATCAGCATTGTCCCCTCTCTGCATGCACTTGCCATACCAGGCGGTGCTGGCATCAGAAACTATTTTCAATAATTGATTCTGCACCCTAATTGAACAGCAAGACTGAACGACATAGCTCATTACTTTACTCATTAGTTAATTATCGGAGAAGTAGGACAAGTCAATAAAAGTGAAGGCAGTAAATTCCGATACTAATTAGCCGAGCTTCCTTCGAGACATATTTAAAGGCAGATTAGTTACCTGAATGTCCCGCGACGGGATAGGTGGGGGCCAGTGGGCGTCGTGGGTAGGGGGAGGGTGAGACTTAGGAGAGTCGGTTAAGGTTAGCTGCTTGAAATCATTCGAGAGAGAGATTGTAGTTACAAGTATGTAAGGGAACTCAAACTTTTCCACAGCGTGGGGATTCGGGGAAGGCCGAGCAAAGAGAAGCAAATAAACAGAAGAAACAAAAAGGAGAGACTCTAAATTGTGGCTTTTGCTGGTTTTCTGTGTCCACACTGTGTCCATAGTACTTACTAAAAGCAGACATTTAAATCAGTCAACAACAATAACATTAATACTAATAATATAATATTCCTTGTGACTGAAGGCTTCACAAAATAACGGTTGGTGTGACTTGTCAGCAGCATCATCTGGGACTGTGCCTTTGACATATTGCTCCAAATTGATTAATGAGGAGAATTGATTAAAACAATTTATTCCCTTTCATTATGAGCCTCTCTGCCTCTATTTGTTTTCCTGGCTAACGCTGCCAATAATAACCATTTGACATATTGGGTCCACTGTGAATAGGCTTGAATGGGTTCATGCACTCCTAACAGGGGGGCTTTGCAACAGTGTAGCGCAGATGCCCTGTCAGCCAATCAAAAGGCCGGAAAAAGGGCCGGGGCGAAGCGAGCGCTCGCGTCTTTTTCACATGCAAATGCTACAATGTGATAATAAACACCTGACATGGACCATGACTGAATTATCCTGCCTGTTTAATCAAAGGCACCTCTTATTGTCGCTCCCCAACCTCATGTTGCCCTCCTCTTTTTTTCTCACATTTCTCTTTCTCAGTAACCTCATCACCTTCTCTCTGTGTGTTTTCACTTCTATTTTTTTTGCTTTTCTTTTTCCTTCGCTAGGATTTCTCTCATCTCTCTTCCGATTCTCTTCTTTCTTTCCTCTCACCTCGCTTTCCCTCCCTCCATCAAATCCACTTCCAAGCCAGTTAATCTCCCTCTCTGTCCATCCCTCCCTCCATTCTATCACTCAGCTGTTTTCACAGTCATACATTATCACTTTTTCTGTCAATTGGCTTTAACAGTGCTAAGTTTTTGTGAAGAGGCATTGGGGGAGCCCCTTGGGGACAAGGAAATGACAGAAGGCGGCCTTTATTTACCTCTCTGGCCCCTACCGTGTCATCTGCTTAATCATGTGGCTAATCGACAACACTGTCTCCCCGCTCGCCCGCACCAGGACAATAGGGAACCTCATTCATATTTAATACAATGGAGTGTTTAAGTCATTGCACGCGTCTGAGGAGGAGGATATTGTGTTTCATTGTGAAGGGCTCCACAGGGACCTCCTCCCTGCCCACCCAGGCCTTCCTATCAGCCCTCCTCCTTCCAACGAGCATATGCTTGGCACTTCTGGTGTTAAGCAGGCAGGCCGCGGCCAGTGCAGCTGGCCGGACGCGAGGGCCTCGGCCTCATATAACAGCATTAGTTCCCATGATTAATTCAAATGGTTAATTCTGCTTTATCATAGCTTAAGAAAAATAACTAAGACAAATATGTACTGCACTGGAGAATAAATTACACAGAGGTGTGTTCAATTATGCAACAGGGCGTGTAATAGGGGGTTCTTTTCCCCCTGCACTAATCTCTTTGCCACCTCCAGTTTAGAGAGCACGATGTGAGATGCTGGGCACCATGTGCTGCCTCTGTTCTCCCTGAAAGAGGATTTATTCCACAGAACACATCGCTGTGAGCTGGATCCGTTTAAGGGTCTGTTGCTCCGAAGCCACTCAAAATAGCCTTCCAGTGGTCCGGTTTGGGTTTGGGAGAAATCATATAACACCGCAAACAATTTGATCGATGCAAGCAATCAATATCCAGTCCCTCTCTCGCCGTGAAGTTTCCCTCTCCCGAGCTCTCGCTGTCTCCTCTCCTCTCCGTTTCTTTAAAAGATTAACCAGGGTCATTAAGGACACAGAGAAGGTTCATTTCGTCATTATGAGCGGCAAATTAATCATGGAGGGATGCCATTTAATGACACACTTCCCCGGACTGATTACTTGTGTTCTTGCTAATTATGCTGGTTAACTACAGTGCACCTATGATGGTCCTTTTGGTATTTGGTCTCTCAAGTCCATGAGCCTCCTTAAAGACACAATCACATGCTTTATTTTCTCCTCCAAGCAAATTAAGGAGCATAAAAGAAACAGCTGTACAAGGCACAGTTTCCCCAACGAGCCCATTACTTACACGTCTGCCTGTGCCAGGAACTTAACTGTGTCCTATAACCTTAAAATGAGGGTGCGCCACTCACCACAGTTTTACTGTCGCAGTGCTGCGGCAGTTTGCCTCCCCATCTCTCACTTCTTGTCTAAATGAAAGGAGCACAAAAGCTCAGTGTCATTAAAAACCACCACCATTAGGGCTGCCTGGCTTCATTTGTCCTCCATTATTACTGAAGACGGCTCAGCCTTCAGAGCCTCACAGCTGGGGAGGGGGTGATGGGCAATAGAATACAGGTTAGACAGAGGGCCACAGCCCAGTTAATAAGAGAGGGAATCTTGGGGCAGGTAGGGGTCAAACTGGACACTTCCTAGCATGCAGCAAAGAGCCATTCATCTGAATGGAAATGTCAGCGGAGACCATCAGGTCAACAGCTCCAGGCTAACTTGGACCTGGGTGTGACTCCTGACACTCAACAGTGGACAGGGGCCAGATAATGGGTTTAGGACCCTGATGGTTATCGCTTCAACTCTGCCTTGTTTTCATTCCTCTCCTCCTCTGCCCCTCCTACCATTGCTCAGTTCACCCCCCCACCGACACCACCTTGCCTCTGCTGACAACTGAGGAGGGGTTAAATGGTCCAATTCCACCGAGATTTTTGGAGGGAGAAGATACGTGACAGATGTATAGCGATAAACACGAAGCTGGCATTACTTAGAAAGAGCAAGTCAGAAGCCAGAGACATGAATGGGAATGTTGTTTCCTTCATGTGTGCCAGTGCTATTTATAGGGCGTGTGTGTAAACAACGAGAAGCCCCGCCTCATGACTATCATAATTGGTAGGTTCATTTATTTATTTATTTTGCAGCTCACAAACCAGACCCGAGTATTTTTTTTTTTTTTGCGTTTGCACTCAGATTCTTCTGAAGCCGAAAGCATTTTTAAGGACGTGTTTCAAGTGTAATTGATTTTTCTTAATTGCTCTGTATTTTCAGTCAATCTCGTTTGAAAAGAATCTTTATAAGTAAGAGAAAAAATTGCTGTAATATTAAGTTGACTGCAGGAATTTATTCACAAGTGCACAAGTGTTTTGTTTTTTCAGGAATGCAACCATGTTTTGTGGAAAACAGCAGACAAATATCCACATGTTCTTCATGTCAAAATCTGTTGAAGCACTCGGAGCCCTTTGATTTTTTTTTTCTCTTGCTCATATTGAGACGGCTTAGAAGAGATCCTGAAAAGACCTTTTGAAATGGACCAGAGCTGGCAGTCTGGCTATTTGGTAACCCCCTCCTTTTCCTCAGCCTGTTTTACAATCTCATTAAATCAGCCCTTTGTTTTGCCACTTTCCAAGCTCTGATCTCTGGCTTAGGACGAGTCAAGAGGCCGAGACAGTTTGAAAAAGGCTCCCTCCGCCACAAAGAAGCCGCTTGTTCACAATCGTTCCCCTCTTCAACACCACCCAGACAAAAAGAGAGAGCGAGAGAGCAAGCGGGTCATTCACTGGCACGATATCGTGAGAACTTAATGAAAGTTTTATAACACTTGAAATGTTTATGACCTTCCCACTCAACAGCTTGTCCCGCCAATTAATGGCCGATGCTGATAGAGTCCATGAGCTCAGCTGGTCCAGGCAGATTGAATAAGCGAAAAGTAGAGTCGAAAAAATATTTCAGATGTCTGATATTGCAAACATGGACACGATTTACTGAGTGATTTAATTAACATTCAAATCTGAAAATAAAATCCGAGAAAAGAAATTATTCTCTTTTTTCTTTTTTTACTAAGTGATTCTATCACCACCTGGCCTGTTATTTACTACCAGATAGTATATGCCACCAGTGCTTTACACTGGCTGTTCGGTTGCTACAGGGAAGCACAGCAAAGAGATATTACAATCTCTGTGGCAGACCAGGCCTCTCAGGCACAGCTAACAAAGTCTTCCTCCTCTTCCCTGCCCAGAAGCTCTCCAGCTCTTGATAAATACTGCTTTACAGAGGCCTTATTATGCAACATTCCACTCGATTATGTCATGATGTTTACCGGGTGTAAAAAAAATAATAAAAGAGAATAGAAAAGGCCACAATCAAAGGTTTCCAAATAATGCTTTCAAAAGTGCTGCACCAAAGACCAAATGAACAGTAAGTGAAGCCTCTTTCATCCAGCAGACAGTAGTTACTGAATTACTCTTCTTGCAGAGACTTAGCACAGATCCATCTTGGTACCGTGAACCTGTCACAGAGCAATGAAGGGGAATCCAGCGCCCATCTGAAACAAATGACAAAGTCTATCGCCCAAGGCCCAACTCTCCCTCTTCTTAACAGCTATGCTGAGAAGCCATCACTGTCCACAAAATATGATAAAACCCATGCCATAATAGGATTCATAAACATGCCCAAATACAATTTGCTGAGATGTATTTCAGGAAAAGACAATCATTTACAACTTCTGAGGGGGATTTAGAATAAGTATGTTTGTATGCAAATCCGGCAAACACGTTTTATGTACTCCGCTCCCACAGATCATGAAAGCGCATTAGATTTATGGCAATGCATGTGCATAATTGTGAAAATGGTGGGGTGGGGGTAAAAGAAGAAGAAGAAGAGGTCTCAGGATTTATACTGAGACCTTTTTTGGGGGTTTTGATTAGTGTAGAACGAGCCCAGCTTTCATGCCCCCGACACGGAAAACAAACGCTGCCACTTGGCTGAGTCCTGGGCATCAAGGCCCCCATTGCTTCCACATGGGATGCCGCCAACATTCGCTTTTGGCAATAAAGATAGCTGAGGACAAAAAAACAGACAGCAAGTACCTCTTGGCAAGTTCTTATTGCAAGCAGGGCCTCTTAATTTATATATGTTTTATTTTTTTATGAGACCAGTTATGAGCAAAAAGTTGAAGCAGAGAGAAATTTGGAGAATTATTAGAATTATTATGCAGCGTTTGTCTCGAAGAAATTAATAAATTAAACATTGTTTTATTCCTCTCAAAATTATATTAACTGTGTTAACATCCATCTAAAATTGCATTGTGAGGGTTTACATGTTTCCTAATTTTTTCAGACATTAAATATCATTTTTCTGCTGATGTCACAGGTTATGTCACATTTTTCTTTTCCCATAAGAAAAAAAACCTGAAGCTTTTTTGTCTTGTGCAGAGATGCCACTTTAAATACAGACTGTTATGAAGCGCATTGACTTTTTTGCTGACTTGGTCTTATGCAAACACAGTCAGAAAGTTTAATCCAGTAAAACTTTAATTTGCAAACTCATTTTTTACCAATAAAGAAGAAGAGAAACACCTGCTTCATGCCATCCTAACCTCATTTTCATGTGTTTTCCGTTCTTACTCACATTATGTCTAAGGAGTTGCTCTGTGCACAAACGTGGCATAAATTTGGGTGCCTGAGACAGCAACCATCTCTTCCTCTATTTGAACTACTGGTGGGAGCGAAGTAGGAAAGGCGCGGGGGGGATTGACCCAGGAATCTGGAGTTTTTTTGGAATGAGAGTTCAAAGGAACTCCCCGCAGCCTACATAAACCACCCTCAATTGGCACAAAGAGGAAACTCAATTTGCAGGGAGCTGCGCTGTATACTTTTTATAGAGGAACTTTTAGTCATTAGGCCATATACTCCATCTCACTCAAAGAGCCAGGCGACGCGGCAGGAGGCCGCAACGTGCTTCTTCTACACAAAAAGCAGGACAGAACCCCCCCCCCCAACTCTATAGAAGAAAGAAGAAAATGGTCTTAATGAGAGCCTAGTTAGTTCCTGTGTCTTCAGATGGTGTCCTGTTTGTTCAGCAAAGCAGGGGGATCTGTGTTAACCCTTCCACAATGAAATCTGCTTAGAAGGTGTAATCCTATCTAGTATGCATGTAGCAGTCTTCAGGCGGGGCTGTGCAGGAAAAACAGCCAAAGATGCTGTATCAAATCAAACATATGTGTGAAAAAAGCACACTCTTTTGGGCAACAATCAGACCGCATTGAAAGAGAATGAATTTCTTCTGAAAATCTAGTTTAGGGTTGTCATATTCATTTTAGTCAAATGGGATTTGAGAACAAAACACAGTTAAAAACACGACAAAAGCAGACCCAATAGTTGATCTGTTTACAACCCCCCCCCCCATAAAAAAAAAAAAAAAAACAAACATCCTTTC
>VOQJ01014450.1:19058-32486 GCA_015052665.1 Apistogramma diplotaenia | reverse complement strand
GATACACATCCCTTTGGATTTTTATAAACTATGTGCCATCACTAGTTTTGTAAGTGATCAGCCACTGGATGGCACCACATAATCAGATAACATCATATGGTGCCAAAGCTATGGGGATGGTGAATGACTGCTATTGTATATTCAATCACTAAGTTTTTTTTAAAGATCACAAATGATAAGATATCCTCAAAAAGCAATATTTCAAGGTGGTTTTATTGTTGTAATGTACAAAGCTTCACCCCGCTTTGGTCTCTCACTGGATCTACCACTTATAAATAACCCACAATTTTATTGGCTTGGTTTTATTGCCTTTTCTGTGTACTGATATGTTTGTTTTGTTCCCTATTGGTGCTTTATGAGTAAAGGTCACCATAAACCTGGATTACTACAGTACTTTCAGTGATATGATACAATGAAGCTGAAGTTTAATTGGATCTATTATGCATATTTCCAGCTCCATATTATTGAGCTCTATAAAAGTAGCTTTGCATGGCTCACAATTAAAATATATATATTTTTTATCTTATTCTGAACCTTGGCATAAATTGTCAGCTCACCCTCTCTCTGAATCCAGCTCCTCATCATTTAAGAGCATCTTCCCTGTGAGCTAATGTTCCTCTGACAGGTAAACAGGAGATCTGAACAACAGCTGGGTGGAGCTGTTGAGCTTATAGCCAGAGCTGTGTGCCAGAGATGGCCATGTTAAGGATATGCTCTCATGCTGACCTTGTACAGAGCCAAGAGCAGAAGAAATGCCCCGGAGCGTTTAGAGCAGTCTGAAGCCTGAGCTTTTGACTGGGATTACTTACATAGTTAGGTTTACCTACTCATAGTGGTTGACCTGCTTGGGTAGATTTACCATCGCAGAGAGCCTCAATCATCAAGTTCTTTAGTTACTGTTTGTATAATGGAGGTCTCAGTCTAAGGGATACTGAAATGACCTCTGTGATGATGGGCAGCTGAAATCTAAGGCGCTGACTCGATGGCTCTGCAATCTTCAGGTTGTCCAGTAAGAACAGAAGGATTGTGATGACAGTTCAGAAAAAGATTATTTGAAATAGGATGCTCCTCCTTTAATTATACATATCGCCATGATTTGTGTGTATGTGTGTTTTATCTATTAGAGAAATAAACATTATTAAAATATTCTGGTATAATTTTTGTATGTTATTAAGCACGATATGGCAGATATTTGTGTTGATGTCATCCACCCACATAGTTAATGGATGCACCTTGCTGACTATGCTTTTCGGTATTGGCTGATAACTTCATCCAAAGACTACGTCTGGGATCACCTGCAGGGTAGTTGATCCCAGACGTACAGAGACCTCCTTCAATCAGGAGTGTAGGATGGATGGATGGATGGATGGATGGATGGATTTCAAAACTTATTTAGGCTACCCATCAATAGGAAAGCAGCCTCATGAAAAAATAAAATAAAACAAGCAAGCAAACAGGGAACTTAGCCAAGTCTTTCCAGCATTGGTGATGTGAAGTGCACATTAGTTGGTGATGTCATGGCAGATGACATAGCAGTGATCAATTTCTCTTCCTAATGACCAACAGAAGAAAAAGGCTTCTTCCTCCCATCACTGCATTAGCCTTTTGTCTACACTTGAGCAGACAAAAGGCTTTTATTCATCATGTTTCCAGAAGCATTTAAGTTCAAAAATCAACAGTGAAGTTGCCTTCCTTTTATTTAGATCGAATTAAAGTGTTTTGGAGAGTTTCCAGAGATCTTGAGTCTCCCTGGCCACCTCTGATTTGTATTAAGTAGCCTAGAGCTCAACGTTACTCAGTTGAGGAGCAGCTAAAATTAAACCTGAGATGGTGAGTGCAGTGTTTATGCAAACAGGAAATAAATGAGCCAAACTAATCAGAATATATTGTTTAGGTGAACAGAATTACGTAAAATATATCTAAAAATTTGTCTTTTTTCCTCAGAAATATTCAAAATATGATTGGCTGCCTGACAGCTGAACAGCAAACCACCAGCACGTAGTAAAACAATCAATTATAGCAGAGTCCCTGGCTCATGTGCAGCTAATTCATCACTACAACAACAGCTCGCTGACTCAGTGCTTATTATTTTATTTGTGCACTGTACTGCATTTTTAGAAAAAGATTGTGATAGTCTCTCCTCCTGCATGAAGACAAGTGTGACTAACTTGTGTTGCAGGCCTACATTTAGGGTTTAAGCTCTTCAGTATCATTGGATTGCTCCCCCTATACTTCCTATGTATTGAATTGCATTTTTGCTAAATTGTCAGAACAAGTGTTTTTTTGTTTGTTTGTTTGTTTGTTTGTTTGTTTGTTTGTTTTTTACTGTTACTTAAATTCTTGGTATTCAGTCATTACACACTGGTACTATAATTTAAAAAAGAAAAAAAATCCGCTCTTTCATGAATGACCAAGAGTTTCATACACAGCTTATTATTCATGATAGAGCGCAGCTTGCGGGCAACTCCCTTTTTGTCTCCATGGCAATCGTAGTTTCCCAGTTTCCATTGCGGTGTACCCCACGTCGATTTTTGCTGTTGTCCAGGGGGGAGGAATGAATGAATTTGTGTGTAACAAAACCCTTTCACGGGACACACATTTTAGTGATTTTAGTAATTTTATATGAAAAATTCAATCTTAAGCAAAATGTCACAAACATCACGGGTTTGTGGTTCTCCTCCTACATTTGAAATATCCCAAAGCTGATAAATGCAGACTCCATAGAGAGAAAGCGTCCAAGAAATAAGAAACCACGTTTCATTCATTTCATTAAGTCTAAATACACATTTTCAAGGGTTTTAGTCTGTATTTTGAATCTTCTACACAATGCCCTCTATGCTCTGTGTTGTGTATTGGGTTAAATGGCCATGCAGCGGGCTGGTCTCAGCATCATCGTAAAGCTTTCGGGCATCACATTTTTCTTCTTTTGTCCTCCCTCTGTAAAGTAAAAAACGGGTAAAATTTGATCGCTCCTGACTCGGGTTCATCGTTACTCACCTTTGGAAGCATGGTCTTTATCCTCTTTGACTTTCGTTATCACGTTCATGGAGCTCCGCCGCTTCTACCGGTTGCTGAATCAAACTTCAAGTGAGAGACGCAGAAAAACGGCTTCACTTTTTCATCCTTCTCCAATGTGTCCGTGTCTTCACGCACGACGCTGAGCGGTGCAACTCTCGCCCTCTTTCCTTGTCCCCTCTCTTGCAGCTCCACTCTGTCTGTGCTTCTAGATGTCACCATGGATGTCACTATGGAGCACCCCCCGCACACGCGCGCGCGCGCGCGCAGCAAGCGACAGAAACGGAGAGAAAAAGAGGACAAAGAGCGTTCACTGTGGGACCCTTTAAACATAGCCCAACGTTTTCAGTCAGATCTATAGAGATGCAGCCACTGGCTTTATCTGTAACTGT
This sequence comes from Apistogramma diplotaenia, assembly GCA_015052665.1. Taxonomy (NCBI): domain Eukaryota; kingdom Metazoa; phylum Chordata; class Actinopteri; order Cichliformes; family Cichlidae; genus Apistogramma; species Apistogramma diplotaenia. The sequence goes on along the minus strand of VOQJ01014450.1, from coordinate 29,079 downwards.
GTTGTTGGCGGGAAAAAATTATACAAACTTAACTGAACATTTGTTCAAGTAAGTTCCTTATGTTTGCAGACCACTGACCTCATGACCTTTTTTTTTTTTAGTCTCATCAGAAGAAGGGTGGGTGATACAGGGAGGGGAGGGCTGGGGTTGCAAAACAGTTCCTTCATGGTTGACCAAAATTTATGTTTTCGCATTTGATTATTTATTTATTATGGTTGTTGGGTGTGACCAGAATGGACAGGATTAGTACATCATAGGGACAGCTCAGGTTGACTGGTTTGGAGACAAAGTTAGAGAGGCAGAGCAGAGATGGTCTGGACATGTGCAGGGGAGGGACTGAGCACAGGATGCTGACCATGGAGCTGCAAGGCTGGAGGAAAAGAGACAAGATTCATGGATGTAGTGAAGGAGGACATGCAGAGGGTTGGTGTGACAGAGGAGGATGCTGGGGGTGATCCAGTTTGGTGGCCTCTAAAGCAAAAAATAAAAGAAGAAGAAGATTTGATGATTTATTAGAAAGGGCTCCCTGGTCTCTCATTTTCAGCCATCTGTACTCATAAAAGTGTAAATGAATTTAACAGCTATAAAGACAAAACAAGTGAGGAAGATGTTCCACCACCTGACAACGCAAAAGGTATTCTTATAATTTCTTATAATGGATCTACAGCATCAAACATTAGAAAACTAAGCAATGATAAAGCCATTCATTACGGCAGACACACATAAATCAAAAGATGCACATTTTTAGCTCTTACTGAGGATAGAAAAGGTCACTGTAATCACAAGGTTGTCTTCTATCCAATAAATGCAAATGCACCAGCACGCTCAGCAGTCTTGCACTATGCAAATGAATCCATTTATTGATCATTTAATCAATTTGTGCTGAAAAATTGGGTTTTTACTCCTGTAGAAGTAATAGGCACCTTTTTTTTTTTAACCCGTGTCAGTCTTATCTATTATCTAAACTTCATGCTGACTGTAGTGTATTTTTCTTTTTATATCAAGTTTTATACCACACAGCGGTGCGGCGATTAGCACTATCACCTCACGGCAAGAAGGTTGTGGGTTTGAATCCAGCCTGGGGCCTTTCTGTGTGGAGTTCATGTTCTCCCCCTGTCTGTGCGGGTTCTTTCTGTGCAAACTGGCTTCCTCTCACTAAAGTGGCTGTGTGAATGTGAGCATGAATGGCTGTCTGTCTCTCTGTGTGTTAGCCCTGGAACAGATTGGCAACCTGTCCAGAGTGTACCCTGCCTCTGGGATAGGCTCCAGCCCCCTGCAAAAGCAAAAGAAAATGGATGAATTAAAAAAAAGTCTTTGAACAAAGGAAATAAAATCTCCTTCCTCGGGCCAAAATGATTCAAGTCTGCATATTCAGGGGGTCTTTTTGTTTTTGGAGCTGTTTCAAAATTCCCTTCACCTCATTGCATTCACCGAATGTCATGAATAGAACGATTTGCTTCAGTGAAATGTCCTGCAAACGCAGAAATCATAGCACTGCATTTCTGTTGAAGCTTTTTATCCCCGCGTCCCAGCTTTTTATCGTAGCATGTCAGTGCTGTTAGTACATCTCACAGCATTTCTGACATGGTCTCATATGACGAGTTTGTATAATGGGGATGTGACATCGTCATAGTGGCTTTTTGACTCTAAGCCGACAGACCAAAGCACAGCTGTCTCTCTGTAAGTTCCTGCCCCTGGAGGATTACTGATCTGGGACCAGCTGCTCTATTAGAACAAAAAAAGTGGCACGTAAGTCGACTCCTTTTACCAGCAGTCAAATCCACTCTCAAAATGCTCCCAGAAATCCAGATTTCACACACGCAGAAATCAAACACATGCATGTGTGTTTGAATACAGCATGTATATAACACAGCAGCAAGTTATAATGTGAGCAGTGATTTACAGTGTAATACGCTTGTATGATTCATAAGTGCTGGTACATTGAAGTAAACATATGGAAATGAGAAATGAATGATACTCATTAGTGTTTTAAATACCAGGTTTCTACAAGTAAAAATGTCCATGTCATTAGCTTCAGTTTGTTTACAGCTGGGACAAACATCTGGCTCCAAAGACTGTACCTGGAGACAGGTATATTAGTCAATATATTTGCATTACTTGTTAGTCATAATTACTGTGCACTGTGTGCATGTCTGGGATCAGCTGTACACCACTCTGTTGTTGAGGGAACAGCAATGACCTCATGACTCACTAATGGCAACGCAGCTGAGTGATTTTAATGGGAAGTAGAGGCGGCACTTCTGTACTGGCCGGAGAAAGAGTGACATGAATGAAGGAGGGAAATGATTGGAGCTCATGCCTGCATCCGGAGTCCGGAGTCGTCATCAAACTCAGAAATCTCCAAGATGAAATTACAGAAAGCAGCTCTGTTAACAAGAAACATTGATCTCAAATAGATGCATCAGCAGGCAGCAATCTGATCATAATTGCTTCCAAAGACATAATGAACCTGCTAATTGTGAAATCCTCCTTCACATTTTATCCTCTAATATCGTATTTGTGAGTGAGATTAATTTATGACCGACAGATATTTAACTGTAATGCTTTTGTTAGCCATGTCAGTTAGTTGAGGTTGAATATTCTTTTTTGGTATTTGTTCAACATTTATTCTTTATGTTGTGCAGGAATGATTTCCTTTGCAATTTTTCCTCATACAGCGCAGAACAAAAGTTCTGGGTTCATGTGTTGGCCATTCTGTGTGACATCTGCCTGTTATCCCTACACTAATGCGGGATGGATGGATGGATTTCAGTGGAGCGCATGCTTTACAACAGCAAGCCAAGCTCCTCCTGGAGTTCATATCCTTGAATAAACAAAAAAATTAAACAAACTTTTGTTTTCTTGAGAAAACAACCTTTTATACCAATACAACAACACTAAAAACAAGAAAATTCAAACCCATACACACATGTTACTGGCTTCCATAGGTGTTTTTTTTGGGGGGTGGGTGGGGGGAGGGGGTTGAATGTCAGGACTGTGCAGGCCAGTCAGGTTCTTCCCCACCAAACTCACCCATCCATGTCTTTATGGTCCTGCTTTGTGCACTGGTGTGCAGGCATGTTGGAGCAGGGAGGGACCATCACAAACTGTTCCCACAAAGTTGGGAGCAAAAAATTGTCCAAAATGTCTCGGTATGCTGAATCATTAAGTTCCTTTCACTGGAACTAAGGGGCCAAGCCCAGCTCCTGAAAAATAGCCCCAGACCATAACCCCCCCTCTACCAAAATTTACACTTCACAGTGCAGTCAGACAGGTATGTTCTCCTGGGAACTCGTCTGCTGGCTTGCCAGACGGAGAAGCGTGATTCATCACTCCAGAGTTGAGTGGCAGTGTGCTTTACACCACTGCATCCGACACGTTGCATTGCATTTGGCTTGGATTCAGCTGTTCAGCCACGGAAACCCATTCCATGAAGCTCTCTGCATGCTGTTCTTGAGCTTATCTGAAGGCCACATGAAGTCTGGAGGTCTGTAGTGATTGATTGTCATGCCCTGGGCTTGCAGTTTATGCGTATTCTGCTCTTGATTTCTATTTATGGTTTCCTGTGTTCTTGTTCTCCCCCTGATCCTGTTTAGTTTCCTCTGTGCCTCTGTCTCATGTGTTTCTCCCTGTTCCCCATGTTCTGTGTTCCTCTGTGCCGTCCGGTGTCAAGTCTGCGTGGTTTCATGTTCTTCCTGTTTTACTTTGAAGGTTTCTTGGTCTGCGTGTGTTTTCAGTTTTGCTTCCTCCCGGTCTCATCTGTGTGATTGTCTACACCTGCCATGTTTCCCAGCTGTTCCTGGTCCCCTCGTTACCCTGTTCTGTATTTAAGTCTGTGTCGGGTCATTGTCTACCCTCCATTGTGTTCCTCTGTCTTCTGCCCTGTGTTTCTGGTTTTGTTTATTGTTTTGTTTATTTCTTGGAAGTGTCCCTGCCTTGTTAGTAGTTTACCCCCTGACTCAGCCTGATCCTTCCTGAGGTCCCTTTTTCCTGCCTTCCCTCGTCCATTCCTGACATTGATTGCAGAAAGTTGTTGACCTCTGTTCACTATACATGTACCAATTTGTAGCTGAGTTGCTGTTGTTCCCAGTCGCTTCCCCTTTCTTATAATACCACTAACAATTGACTGTGGAATATTTAGTAGTGAGGAACTTTCAGGACTGAACTTGTTGCACAGGTAGCATCCTATCACGGCACCGCACTGGAATTCACTGAGGTCTTGAGAGCGACCCTTTCTTTCACATGTGTTCGTGTAACCAGTCTGCTGCCTGTGACCACAGAAGTGATTTGAACACCTGTGTGAATACATTTGGCAACGTAGTGTAGCATCTTTTAGCATTATCGGTTCTAAAAGTGCTTTACAATGTGTCCCTAATTCACACTCACACACTGATGGGGGCGGAGCTTAAATGCAAGGCGATCACTTGCCTTTGGGTGCAACTTTGGGTTCAGTTACTTGCCAACAGCAACAATAGGTTGCTCAGTGACCTGAACCTTTATTACAAATTTAGCCCGAAATGGAAAAGTACAAACTTGTGGGTGTGTTTTTTCATACGTGTGTGTGTCTGCGTTCACTCCGTTTGAAACCTCACATAAGCCTTCCTGCAAAAGCTGCTTATCAGAAAAGACTCATCACGATAAACAACAGCTGGTAATGTCCACACACACACATGCAGACACACACACTAATGTCCAAACTGTACTGTCCCATCAGCAGTCAATATTTGATATTGCTCAATTTCAGTCCGATGTGACGAATAAAATCGCCTTAGTTTATTCTTTTATGTGACACTTCTCTTTTCTTGCAAGTACACATGAAGTATTTGTCCACTTCCTTCCCTCGAACGTACCTCATACACACACAAATGTGAAAAATCGAACACCCACAGGCACATACACACACACACCGTGGACAAACAGGTGAGTAAACAGTGTGTTGCTGTACTTTGGAGCAGTGGATAAGGCTTTGGGACGAGTGTCAAAGGCAGACAGTCAACTGACTACGACAAGATGGCCAGAGTCTGTGTACTGGTTTGCTTTGCTGGTTTGTTGTTGGAGCTCTATGGAGTGATTTCAGAGATTGCTGAAGAAAACACAGGTAAAACAGCAGCAGAGCAGGTATTGGCTGGGCTCACAGGAGGCAGAGCTCAGCAAAGTTCAGACAAAATATAGGAAAAGGCCGGTGGCTAAACAGCTGGCCATCAAATTGCTTTTTACCACCTGCTTACTAACCTCAAATCTTAAAGTTATATTCTGCTCAATAATCTTTTTATTCCCCTGCATCTGTAAAGATTTGTAAGTGTCTGTGCTATTGATCAATTTTAAAATGTTTGCAAGGATGACTCAGACAGGTCCTTATCATAACCCAGTTTGCTTGTGTCCAGCCACAGGCTTAGGATATAGATCTGGCATACTGTATCCTGTTGATATTAGTATCTTGTGCTGGAAAGCCAGGGATGATAGCTGGACCACTGAGTGAGGTCTTGCTGCCAGTGTAGGCTAGCAGATGTGGATGTAAAGCTGTGGAGAGTATTAGTTCTTTGGATGACTTAATTAAACGCTTAAGTCAGGTCAAAGCTAAAGCACGGTGTCGTGTGTCAAAGGGATCATCAGATTTATGATGATGACATCACAGCAGGGTCTCTTGAGATGTCAGAACATCAATAACATCTTCAGAGGAAAACCACGGATAAAAGATGGCCATGGCACAATTAAATTGTTAATTTTTAAGTCTCTAACTGAGTACTTTGTCACAATCTTGGTGTTTTGGTACCGAATGTGATGAGTTAAAGGTCAGTTCCGTATTGGTTTCACTTTCTGATGTGGTAGCTGTCCATCTTTTATATACAGTCTATGGGGAATGTTAGTTTCACTGTGTTAAAGCATTGAAAACTGACTTTTTAAATAGTTCTGAAGAAAATGTTAAAATTAGTGAAGACATTTCTCCTTTGTATTTCATTACCATTTCAGGAGCTGTGTTTGTGTCTCAGCAGACGGCACATACGGTTCTGCATCGTAAGCGCAGGTTCAACACTCCCTTTGAAGAACTTAAACAAGGTAACCTGGAGCGGGAATGTATGGAAGAAATCTGCTCCATGGAGGAGGCCAGAGAGGTGTTCGAGAATGATGAGAAAACTGTAGGTATCCTTAGGAAAGAGACCAAGTTACCCCCAGTGTGCCCATTTATATATTTTTGTATATTTATACACTTTTTGGGTTTTCTGAAAGGTGCTGTAGAAATCTAAATTATTATTCACTGGCGCATGTGAATGTTAGAAAATGTGCATATAAATGTGCATATAAAAGTGAGTGTATGATTGCATGTGATTGGGAGGCTGAGGTTTGTAATAGCTTGAGTAGAAAGGTGCTACATTAAGCACCAGTCCCTTTGATTTTGGGTGAACAGCCCCTGTAATGTTAATGTTTATTTTCCAGATGGAGTTCTGGGCGGGCTACATTGGTAAGACAAAGGACCTACCAGTTCTTGTGATTACTCAGAATTTATAGCATATCTCTAAACCTGCAGCATGTGTATGTTTTGTGTTCGTGTGTAGATGGCGATCAGTGTAAGCCGCCCCCCTGCCAGAATGGAGGACTGTGTGAAGATGGAATCAGCAGTTATGTTTGCTGGTGCAAACCAAACTTCAGTGGCAAAAACTGTGAGATTGGTGAGTGAGGATCTGAATAACTTACTTATATATAAGCTAATTTAAGCTGGCTAAGCTAATTTCATTTTCCTGTATTTTTTCAGAAGTGACCAAGCAGTGTCAAGTCAACAATGGCGGATGTTCTCATTTCTGTGTAATGAAGGCTAATCAGGCAATGTGCCGGTGTGCAGGTGGTTACAGACTTGGATCAGACAAGAAGAGCTGTGAACCAACAGGTAATTTAAAATGACAAGCCACACACAGCATACAGCACAGTGGTTACAGCAGTCAGAGCCTTTGTTCCTGAAAAAGACTGTGATAAGTGCAGCTTATTTGGAAGCCTCTAAAAAGAACATCATGGGTAACGTTTGCAAAGCTGCATCTGAGCAAACCACACGGCCTTTGAAAAAAAAAGTCCTTTGAACAGTGGAGATTTTTGGCCTTTGGGGCTTCTGTCTGTATGCAGCCTACATCGGTGTTGAGCCAAAAAGCGATCATCTGCCAAAAAAGGGATTTCCGGTATTTGCCCAGAAAAATTGGTCGTATTTAAACTGCTCTAAATGACTTTTGGCCTCTAATCTGTGAAACATGTGTCAAACATATCTGTCATTAATAATATTAAGTCATTTTGAGCCAGAAACAACATTCCTGTCACAGAAGCTTAAATAAATATTTTTTATTTATAAGGATAAAAACTGTCATTGACATAAAAAAAAAAATCCTTACAGTGAGCTGCTGGATGGCCCTCCCAGCCAAACCTGATAGAAAAAAAAATTATTTCATATCAATCCACAAGGCTTTTTAATAAACTGACAAACATGAAAACGAAGGTCATTTTCAGTTCGTTTTAGTTAGTTTTGCAAACCCACAATACAGTTTCAGTTAGTTATCTTTTTTTTTCTTCTACTTATCATTGTTATTCATTTCAGTTAATTAAAATGTTTTTCAATTTCAGTTTTTGTTATTTCCTTCATTTTCTTTACTTATCAATCACCTTGTTTAAGTAAAGTAAGTAAAAGTTTCTTCTTTTCTATTATAACTCTGCTGAGAAACTCTGCACTGAGGAAAGAAGCACATAAACATTCAATGGCTCCCCAGTAAGCAATATTCATCTACAGTATGACATGTTCCTTAAACATAATGTAACCAGTCTAGCACAGTCTAATGATGAACAGATATGAAATAGGTTGTAGGCTTTTTGTTTTTTGTTTAGCAACCTCAGCATTTGAGAAAAAGTCTGAAGGAATTTAGTTGCAACTACATAATAAAAAGAGCAAAACTTTAATATCTTCCTCTTTGTTTCACCTTTATTTCCCTCCAGAGCCCTTCAGCTGTGGTCGTATAAACGTGTCCTCCAGTTCTCTCACCAGGTCCATCTTACAACCAAGATCATCAAACTTCTCGTCGGTTGCACAATCCACATACAACAAAACCCTACAGGATTACTACTATGATGAAGATATATCAGACTATGATTATTCCAACCTTGCAACGAACAATTCAAATCCATTCAATGACTCTCTGGACTTGGCAGCAGAGGCCGTCATTGGCAGTCGGCATGTGAGAAGTGTCACTGAAACACCAACAGCAGAGAAACAGACGTCCTCCTGGGGTTTCTCCACACTCCCCAACATCACAGCCAAAGAGAACAATGACCAGAGGATTGTGGGAGGTGATACGGCCATTCCTGGAGAGATACCTTGGCAGGTACTGTAGTATGGGATGGAGAGTGAAGAGCTGGGCAAGCAGTGAAGGCAAACTGATAACACTGACATGTGAAATGGGGCAAAAAAGTATGTTTTCAACTGCACGAACGCTCCAGCCTCTCCTGGAAAAGAGAAGGAATGGAGGGAGACTGAAAAACAACGAATAAGTTGACTGAAGTTGTTCTCAAGGGTTTTACAGATAGCTGTAAAGTGTCGTTTAAATAGAAAGACTTCAACATCAAAAACATCGGGCCAGACCCTCTCACAACTCACATTTTGAAAGCAGGCCAATTGGGAGTTTTTTTTACACTAATGAACATTTGTTATAAGCGTATTTTAAAGCCACAGGTGCCCTTTGGACTGATGGATAACAAAGAGTTGCATTAGGTGCACAGCTGAGTTTGAGCCTGCACCACACAAAGAGAGCACGTGCTGCTTGTGAGTGTTCATTTCTAAGTCGGTTACTTGCAGGTTCCTGGGTGAGAAATCATGAACATTTAGAAACGGTGCCTCGGCTGCTGCTCTTCTGTTAAAGCATCTTCCTTTCTGTGCTCGTAGGTGGCTCTGATGTCCCACTCAGCCAGCCTCCACAGAGCGCTGCCCTTCTGCGGAGGATCTCTGCTCACTAACTTATGGGTCATCACTGCAGCCCATTGTCTGTGGAACCCTGATGGCACTGAAAAAAAATTCTTCATCAGAGCTGGTAGGAAGAACCAAAGCTACTTTCATGCTGTAACATTAAATATTTCAGTTCTTTTAAAGAAGAGATAATAATCTTTACTTGCTTACTTGTTTTTTCCTCCATTCCAGCTTATGATGAATTTGTATTGAAGTTGTACTCCAGACTTTACTAGACTAGTCATTAACCCACATATGCTGCTGCAGAAATGAACACCTTAATCTTAAACCACGTTTTCAGGTGAGCACGATGTGAACAGCGATGAGGGTCCAGAGCGAGACCATAACGTGGCCGAGCGGCATCCACACCACAAATATAACTTTAAGAATTCACCATATAACCATGACGTTGCTCTACTAAAGCTCACCAGTCCGGTGGAACTGTCCAACGAGCGGCGTCCCATCTGCCTAGGCCCCAAAGAGTTCATACAGAACATTGTGCGGGAGTCCACCAGCTCCCTTGTGTCAGGATGGGGGCGGATAAGATTCCGTGGCCCTGAGGCCACCAAGCTCCAGAAGTTGGAAATTCCCTATGTGGACCGCACCAAGTGTAAACAGAGCAGCCGAGACCATATCACTCGATTTATGTTCTGCGCAGGCTTTGAAAGTGAGCAGAAGGACTCGTGCCAGGGGGACAGCGGTGGGCCGCATGCCACCAATTACAAAGGAACCTGGTTCCTGACGGGCATTGTCAGCTGGGGGGAGGAGTGTGCCAAAGACGGGAAGTATGGCGTCTACACCCGAGTCTCAGAATACTACAGATGGATCAGTAACACGACAGGGATCAGTCTAAGCATTTAACGAGTGTTTGTGAGTCAGCTGTCAAAAACACAACATCTGTTACAGCAAGTTTGGCCCTCGAGGAGGTGAATATTGTTCTTCTGCAGAATCAAGTGAGAAATCACCCATGTTCTTTTTAGTACCCAAATAAAACATATCAACATATATAAGTGTTTGCATGTCATATGTTTTTTTTTTTTTTTTGGGTGG
>VOQJ01014447.1:11810-27262 GCA_015052665.1 Apistogramma diplotaenia | reverse complement strand
ATTTTTTGGGGGAAAATTTTTGTAGGAAGGCAAACTCCGGGGGGGGGGGGTGGGTTTGGGGGGGGGGGGGGGGGGGGGGGGGGGGGGGGGCAGCTTATCTGAGGCTGCTGAAATTCCACATGTCAGGATCAGCTGAGCAAACGGAGGTTTCTGTAGTGACCTGTTCACCTTGCGGTCCAAACCACAGTGAGCACAGAATTATTCACGATCACCTGCATATGCTTCGCTGATATGTGACTCTGTTTGTTCATGGCAACAATCCTGCTACACTACATATTAATATCAAGCCTGGTTGTTTAGGGCACCCAAATGTACTGTACATCAACAGCGTCTTACTGTACTAGCTGTGGAACACCTCACAGATGCCTTTCAATGTTAATTCCTTATTTCAAAACATCACATTGATTGCAGCAAATCAATGAACGGAACTATGGAAGCAGATATTGTATTTCCCTATGAATACCTAACCATAAAACATCAATTTCTTAACAAGACAATCAAAATTGGCTGTCACAACTCTCCTTGCCCTCAAACCTCTGGTGCGTTGGAGGTCGCTGCAGCTGGATCAGATAACAAAATCCAATCTGATGTTGTTCTGCAGAGGTTACTGAGCGGGGCACGTTCCATAGTGGTGGAGCTTCATCATACACTGTTTAAAATGGATGTACCATTTTATTTCTGTTCCGTCAAATTTATTTGAGCTGCAGCTCATAATTCTTAGATGGTTGCAGTTGTCAAACCTCCCTGTGGCCTGATTCAAAATTCCAACTAGTGTCTCTTTTTTGTAGAGTCCAAGTTTGCAGCTGTTATGGGCTGCATCTGGGTGTTTTTTCAAGTGGATATTTAGAAAAATGCTGCCTGAGGTATCTGAGGTGAAGTGTTTTAGTCAGCAGCGATAAATTATAATTAACATAGAAACAAGTGCTTTAGCCTACACTGCTATTACTAAAATATGCCATTGCTGGACATGTTTGAGTTTTCCAGACGGCACGCACCAATTATTTAAACTGCAGGAATTTCTTAAAGACATAACGGACTGGATGACCTCTAATTTCTTGCTTCTAAATTCAGATCAAGCTGAAGTTCTTGTGCTCAGCCCTACAAATCTTAGCTTGGCCTGCAGGAACACTGTGAGGAATCTTGGAGTCATTTTTGACCAGGATATGTTCTTCAATGCACATGTTAAACAAATATATAGGACTGCTTTGTTGCATTTGCACAATATTCCTAAAATTAGAAGCATCCCGTCTCAGAGTGACGCTGAGAGGCTAATTCAGGACTGCCTGCGTAAAGTAAGCAACCACAGGCAGCACTTGAGTTCTGCTTTGTGTCATTTTTAGTTGTGTTGGCAGAAATTTTTGACCTTCCCTTTTTCCCACAACACAGCACTTTCTGTTAGAAAACAGAAAAACACACGCAAAAAAAATCCACAAAAACAAAAAGTGAATTTGATGTATGCAATGTAAACATTCACCCACTCAACCAAAGGTCACTCAACAGCTGGAGCAATATTGATTAAATGAACAGAATCAACAGATCCCATCAGCAGGATCGCTGTTTGTGTATTATCCGATACAGAAACAGAATGAGTTCATTTATTTGCTTTTGTCTGTATTTTCATTTTCTTTTAACACCATCACTTAATCAATGCCTTAACCCTATCACCTTGTCCAAATCAATACCAATTTTGCAACAGTCAATAAGTAGACTAACTAGTTGGAGCAGGGACCTAACAGAAGTGACAGACACTATATCACAATATTTAAGGGGGATCGTTATTTTATGGGACTTTGGGGGAAATGTTGTGATGCAGGCTTTGACCTCAGTGGAAAGCCAAAAATAAACCTGTTGTCTTATACACTGCTCAGAACACTGTGTAAACATCAGTGGTGAAAAAAAAACATGCTGGATCTATACTGATATGGACTGGGTAATGTGTTAGGAATGAATGGATGCTACATTGTTTGATGGAAATGAAAATTACCAGCCAACAGAGGGCTGAAATCAAAGACACCCCAAAAATCAAAGTGAAGAAATTAAGCAGCAGGCTAGTTCGTTTAGCCAAAAATCCCGATACCTAACGGCAGTCAGGATGCTGTTGCCTACAGTAGCCTGCAGAAGTCTGTGTCCCTCCATCGATATGCCTCCACAGACCATCATAACTCATTCTGTTCCTCGTTGCACAAAGGAGCAGATACCGGTCCTGCTGATGGGTCACCCGCTCTCCTAGGGTAACTGTCTGTCTCCTGAAATCTCCTCAATGTTCTTGAGACTGTGCTGGGAGTGGAGTGGCACTGAGCTTAACCGAGTGCAAAACTAGTTTTAAAAAACAGTCAGAAAAGATGCACCTGTTGTTAATTTCATTAAAACCAAAGCAGCTGATTAACAACCCCCTCTGCTCCTTAACTAACCAGATCTATATCCCAGAGCTTTAATTGAACTGATGCTGTACTCTGATTAAAACATGTACCTTTTAATTTTTTTGGAGCAGCGTATAAAGATTGAATGCCATATTTATTTCCAAGTAATTTTGTCTATTGGGACAATGTCAATAAATTTTTATTGTTCGATAAGTAATCCAATAATCATAACAGAAAAACGAGACAATCCAATAACTGAGCCGCCCCCAGATAAAAGTACTTTACACTTTGAACCTGCCTTCACGTGCAGGGGGCTTGCGTGAAGCCGGCAAATGCAGCCTCTCTTGGAATCCATTTACAGTCTTCAAACAAAGCTCACCTGGAAGAATTAAGTGTAAACACAAGCCAGCATGTGCACTGCTTTCTGTGCAGTTGAAGATGCGCAGAACATAGCGGCATAGACAGCTCTTTCTCGACCTTCGCGGAACACGCCAGGAATCATTAAAAACAATAATAACTGCTGTTCCCAACACAGACAGACATATTCCCAGAGGGCCTCTCACGGCCCAAACGGTTTGTTCATGTGAAACTGGAATGAACATCAGCTGGAGATCATCACGACTCATGTGCTGTTGACATAGAGTACTAGCTCAGCTTTAATCATGAAGAGGCTATTGTGTGACACTTTATGTAAAGGACAGACCTCTCCATTTCTTTCTCTTTTTAAAACATGTAAATGAGGCAGAAATCTGCCGCTATCGACTGAACTGCAGGTTGTAGTACACTAGTACAGTATACTTTCAAATATGTTCCTAGGTGAAATAAAGACTGGTAGCATTTTTTTAAACATTGTTTGATCTGTTAAAATGGATGTAAATGTGAAAATTGTTTCTATTATTGTTAGCATTACTACCAGTCAGACCAATCCAAAATTAATTTACTTTTTAGTGTTTTTGAAGTGTTTCTTCATTATCCTGCTTTCTACTTTGTGCTTTGCCCAATTAGGGCCCAAATTTCTCCCCAATGGAACCGTCAGAATATGATCGTGTGTGAATGTTACATAGTAAACATTTAGCTGTAGAAGGAAGTGCTGGTGTGAATGGGTAAATGCAAACATGTTGTAAAGTGCTTTGAATGCTCAGATAGAATGATGTCCTTTGGACAGACTAAAACAAAGTAGAGATGTTCTTATTGTCATGTTTGGAGAAAATCACATAGAGCACATAAGCACAAACACCTCATCCAAACTGGGTTTGTTTTGTATCCATGGGAACTTGGGCACCTTGCCGTCATTGAGTCGATCATGAACTCCTCTGTACACCAAAGTATTCTAGAGCCAAATGTGAGGCCATCTGTCCGACAGCGGCCAAAACTGGGTCATGCAACAGGACAATGATTCCAAGCACAGCAGCAAATCTACAAAAGAGCTGTGCATAACCCATTACACATGAACCTCAATGAACACAAGCTTTGTTGCAAAGACGAGTGGGACAAAATTCCTCCACAATGAAGTCATACAGAAAAGGATTACTTCAAGTTATTTCTGCCAAAGGTGGTTCTATGAGTCCACTTTTTCACAGGATTGTGTAGAGTCCTGTTAAAACCTCTCTTTCATATAATTGTAGATAAATCTACCCATGGCTGAGTATTTTATTATTTTAAAATGATAGAAAACTTGTTTATGATGTACATACAAGAATGCCTGCTTCATTATTTTCTTAACACAGTTGTATTGTTTTGTCATTAGGATAACTGAGTGTATTTAGTTGCATTCGTAGTATAATTTCATGCTGTAGCTGTCATGTGGCCTTTCCTATTGAAAGGCTGTCTGGTCATTGCTTACACTGTTTAAACATCAGTTTACTGGACTGAAATTTAGTGCATCAGCTTTGAATACCAGGAATGGAAACTGCAACAGGTACTATGAATTCTACAGAGCAAGACTTCCAGGCAGAGGTAGGCTTTTAAATATCATTCTTTCCATATTACAAATCTTATAAGTGAAAGGTCAGATCAAAACAGGAGTTAATTCAGGAACAATGGTTGAAATTGTCCTTTACAACTGTAGGAAGCATATTTAAACCTATTTAAATGTCTGAGGCATTATTCACCATTTTCCATGTCAGAGCAGGGCTAAAAGCAGCACAACTGAGGTCAGAAACCCATCCATATTTAGCCACATGGGTACACTCTTTTTGTGAGTAACAATAATCTAAGTTGGTGGCTTACAAAAACCAGGACTTGTTAGATCATAGTGGAAAAGCTTTATGACAGTTATACTAAAGCCTGAAAACAAAGTGTGTTCAGTGTAAATTAGAAGTCATACAGTTCTGCTTACAGTAATTGGATTTTTTTTTTTTAATGTTCACAAACGACAGGCTGTGGCATTTCCTGTCACAGCAACTTTACTGTTGGGTTTGCACATTTTTAACGAAATGCTGCACATTTTAAAATAACCAAAAATCTCTGACACAGACAGTAGTGACCTGCAACCCTCTGTCTCGCCTGTCCACTCGTCTTCTTTAATATCTGCTGTATCAGCAGCTCAGCAGGACAGTTGTTGTGATTATGCATCAGCCTCTGAGGGCTGTCACGGGTTATGCAATCTCTCTCCAGTGGTGCTCATTGTTCTAGTAGCCAGAACTGAGGGTCTGTTATGTCCCTGAGTGACCTGAAGAGGCCTTTGAGCAAATGGCATGTAAAGAAAATCTACCCCTTGGTTTCCATGTGGGGATTGGATTTGTATTATTCGCCTTCCTTTTGCATCAAATCCACTTTATTAATGTTAAGGAGGTATGGTACTGTTTTAATGCTAATCATGTATCATGAAGACTTTATTTGATTTTAATTGGCTCTTTCGAGGAGAAAACACTTGACAGCCCTGTTGGATCTGCAGTGGGACATTGGAAAATTCAATCAGTAACAGCGTTCCTGTCCGTCTGCTGTTTGTACCCTTTTAAAATAAATTTGACTACTTCATTGCAGGTACTGGGAAAGAGACATGGCAAATGCCAATAAACACTTTTTTGGACCCCAGTTTCTGGCGCTCTGTTCCATGTTTTTTTTTTAATTTTTATATTTGGATTGTGATTTTGAAATATGCAATAGTGCATTCACCACTTTTAAAGTCATTAAACTCATGACCAACTGATGTCTTCTTTTTAAGTTAATATGAAGTTGCTTCCCCTGTTTTTCACGGTCAGTTTACGACTAGTGGGGGCTTATCCAGGATTAGGATGCAGGGCCTCTCAGTAGTTTTAATATTGTTGAACTGTGCTGAGTAGCTGAAAATGGGATACTGACACCCTCTTCTCTGCATATAAATGTTACACATGTATGGCTACAGAAATCTTCATCATGGTTATCTTGGTATTAATTTTTTTTTATCGTTATGAAAGAGCTCAAGACTCAGTGTCCATTTAACATTCTTTGACTTTTTAATGAAGCAATGAAAATATGTGTCATGTGCTTATTTTTTATAGCTATTCCTTAACAGTGCGATAGAACAGGATTGCAATTAGCACATCCTTATTCACTGTCCAGAAATACTTTACATATTCTTTGTTGCTGATATAAAATCAGCGATGTGCGTAGATTTCAGTCATATCAGTTCATATCTGGACTGATTATCCAACCGGCGAGGTGCTTCACAACATGGCTGGGGTGTTTAGTGTACAAAGGGCCTGGCAAATTTTCCTGCAGATCTTCTTGGAGGACACCTAATCATGAGTGACACAGGAGCAGCACTGCAAATTTGATCTTAATCCATCCTGAAGTCAGAAACATTTCCAAGGCTCTCAGCAGAGCTTTCTAGAGAAAAGGGCAAAACTGAAATGATGCCATGAAGACTGTGATGTGACACCCGTTTCACCCATTTACATACGCTATGAGTAAGGAGCAAAAGTGAAAAGAGAGACTGTATGCATACCAATTTCCCAGAGGGCAAAGCTGAGAGCAGCTTGCTTGCATGCAGGTTTTCCTTGTCACTCTGGCATGTGGTGCTCCGCTTGTCACTGAATGTCAGATTTTGTTGACCTTGAAGAATGTGTAAGCATATTTTTTTGCTAGTTGTTAAGTCTGCACTGCACTTTGTCTGTTTCCACACCAGGATTGATTCATTAAGTCAAAAATTTATTTATTATAACTTTGAAGAAATGTGGCAAGAATTAAACACACATAGAGTACCAGTCAAAAGTTTGGACACACTTGTCCATTCATTTGAATGGGTGTGTGTGTCCAATCTTTTGACTGGTTCTGTACTCACAAACTTTTTTTTGTCTGTCAAAGCAGAGCTGAGTTTCCAAGGTTGACATATGACAGAGATTCCCTGCAGCTCTGTTGTCCACTGTTGTAAAAGCTGGTGTTGCTTTTTTCAGTTTTGATCTCAATGCACTATGACACTGGAGAAAAGAATAGAATAGGTAAGAAGAACAAAAGATACATCAAGACCAATTTAAAATAAGCTGGAGATGAATTTTAATAGCATTAGTAGTGAAACCAGCACTACCTGTCCCAAACACAGACTCCTGCAAAAACGAATTAAAGCAGAACATTCAGACATGAGATGTTTAAAATTCTTCCTACAACCTCAGTCTTGAATGGAGACATTGAATTATTAGCTTCAGGTATAAGGTTTGGTTTGGTTAAATTGATTATAAGGCCTTCTGTCACCTCTGATGCATGTTTTTTGATGTTTCATGGCTGCGAATGCCTCTTTTGATCATGCTGCTGCAGAGCTCTTTTATCAAATCATTCTGGCAAACCTCCTCATTAGCCATGTATTATGTCTGACTTCACACAGACCCAATGACACCAGATACTTTAATCAGCAAAAGTCTCATATGAGACTGTACAGATACACCTATCTGCTTCTTAAGTAGGAAATAATTAGCCAAGCACGGATCTAAATGCTCCCTCAGTTCCTAAAAGTAAGCGACCACAGAGGTAGAGGAGAACTGTTAACAATAATAATGTGTAACAATAAAGTGTAGCATCTGTGAAGAAGAAAATTTAAGAAGGTTGAGTGGAAGTAAAAGTTAGTAGTAAGTTAAATAGCTGTCACAGGAAATGCTTTGGACAAAAAAGTGAAACCTTTTAATACCAGGAAGGTTTTTAAAAGTTAGTTAAGCTACAGTAAGTGGCGAATAATAATCTCTGAACCCGTGGCTAGCTACAGAAGTATTGTTAGGCTAACATAAGCTCAACAGCTGTAATCCTGGATTTCAATCCCAAAGGTTGTTTCTTGTAAATTACATTTTTCTTTGACTTTCTGCTCCCTCTCCTTTCCCTCCTCTTTCCACTTCCCTGATTACCCTCATGTGTATAAATAGTCCAGCTCATCTCCTTGTTTCTTGTCCTGGCATCTGTTTACCTCCGTAGTGTGTTTCCCTGTATTTCTCTCGCTCTTTGGGATTTAGTTTAGTTAACTTTTAGACTCAGTTTAGATCTAACCGTAATCTCCATCCTGAAATCTTTGCTGGCCCAAGATTGCTGCACCTCTAAAATGTTACAGTAGGTACCAGCAATACTTAGTTAATAACTATATAATTGGTCAGGTGGCCATAAGTAGTTCAACTTCTATTTGCCAGTGTCCAGGTCTTCTTGTTGGGATTTCAAATATTTTTACACCAAATAAAAGTTCATGAAATTCTCAATCCATACATACCAGTTAAAATGAGTATTCCAAAATCTTAATGTTCATAAATGCACTTAGAAAATTGCTGAATTTGGTTGGTAGCTGCCCAGCTGACTGGCACTGCTACATTTCAGCAGATTCCTTGTGCAAAGTTGTGATTGGAGGTAAAAAATAAACCATCTTTATCTTATTCTCAAGCATTCTGCAAGCTATCCATCAATACCAAATTTATTAGCTGAAATATGTTTTCAACCCAAAATTCCAGTTATATATCATTTCACCTGTTTTAAATGAAATTTTGAAACACTTCCTGTTGGAAAATTTCAATATCTCTATAGCAAAATTAAGCTTTTGACATTCACTTTAAATTCAAACAGGTTCCAAAACCCCACCGGCTCTCACCACACCACACCGCACCGCACCAGACCATTGAAACTCAATCTAGCTACGATTCATGCTGGCAATTTAACTTGGCCCCATTTATTAAAGTTGCATGCATGGGTTGTGCCTTAATGGGTTTACGGAGCACAGTAAAGTTAGCAGACTGACATGCTAAACTGAAAGGGTGAACAATCACACAAACACATCTGCTTCATCTGCTTCTGGTGGGATTCTGGAACTGAAATCTCATTGTATATTGTGTACAGGGTACTTGTGTACTGTTGGTATACTTGTGTACTGTGTACTTTCATGCAATGACAATAAAATCTGTCTTTATCTTAACATCAGTGTGTAATCGTGACACTGTGAGTATCTTAGTGGAAAAGTGTGCATAAATGTGTTCACACTGAAAAAGTGCATTCACTGCACAGAATGCACCTGGACCTGCACTTTTAAAGGTCAGAGGTTCACTGCTTACTTCTCACCCTGCCGTGTGCAGCAGAAAGACTGGGACCACCAACCCATTTTCAGCCAGCACGAGGAAACCAGCTGTCTGCACTAATGGCAAGGTGAATGCTATCATGTGAAACTAACAGCAGTGCTCTGCTGTAGTTCTGTATTTGAAGGTGACAATGTATGACAACAGTGCAGAAGAAGGTAGTTTAATTTGTGGGAAGAGCCTGGACAAGTTGTGATTATTCACAAAATATGGCAGCTGCGGCTGTGTAGTATATAAATGATATAATAAAATAGTTTAACTTTATGTTCCACTGCTTATTTTGTGATGCCACAAAATGTACTGCTTACAATATTTTGCTATCATGGGGTTTACAGTTTGCAGTCTTACACAGCAGGACATGGATGCAGGCAGAAATGTGAATACCAGTGCAACAAGTGAAGGTAAGACGGAACCGGGTAGCTCCAAAGAGAAGAAGGACGAGACCTATTTTGTTCTTGTTCTATTAAACAATGACATTATTTTATGGTAGTTATAGCTTGAACAAAATACCAACAGAAATAATGTGAAACAGTCACCATTCTCCTGTGCCAATCTTGAACTTAAAATACGGTATAACCATTTCCCATTGGTCATAGTTCGTACAGCTTTATGGTTTCATTGCAGTGAAATCAGTAATATGGCTCTCAGAGCAATGTTCTTACTTGGTCTCATTTCAGCTGCAGCATCAACCAATCAGAGGAACATCCCAGTGAGAGCCAGGAGCTTGTCTGGACAGAAAGCTGGGGTCATGTCTGAAGCCGTGCAAGTGGAATGACTTCAGCGAAGATGGGAAGGTTGCGGGTTGACTGTACCAGAGTCAGCAGCGGCAGAGCCAGGGGTCACAGTTATGTAACAGCACTAATGTTAGACCTTCACATTGGATGTGATCCTTCCGAGCATCCCTGTAGCTGAATGCCAGTTTCTCTTTACCTAATAATCACATTACTGCTTGAAAACCTGTCCTGCTGATTCAGGTGTAAAATGAACATGAAATCGGGCTAATAATTCTGGCATCAGTGGAAAAGTTCTCTTTTTTTTTTTTGGATTAAATTTTGCATTGTCTGCCATTTTGTGGCACTTACCTGTGGCTGATTTTGATAGAAAGGTCGCACAAGCACATCTGTGCATGGATTCATTAATTTACCAAGAACACAAAGATCCATCAGGAAAGATGGAAGGAGCAAGAGGAAGAGTTATCTGCTTATTTTACTCCCAATAATGAGCATGTCATCATTTCATGAGCTGACAGGGACAGAAAAGCTCCAGGTCTTAGTAGGAGGAATGGAGATGCTCTCAGTCTTTGTGCAATCTTGAGTTTTAAATGCCTCCCACTGAGAAAAGATTTGCAAATTCTGCCTTGTTTTTGTCTCATTATAAAGAAAAAACACCCCCATCCCATTTAACACGCTAAACTGTTATATAAAGTCATTTATCTTGACCTTGGCAGCAAAGAAATCTAAACTAAGCAGCAGTGAAAAATCAAATACAACCAGTCAAGTGACGAAGAGGTTTTTATTGTGCTCAGGGCATTTGTTGTGATGACAAAGAGTAAAAGTGGTTGTTTTACATTTAAAAACAATAATTTTAAAGAAGCTATGAAAGTGCAACTGACATAATAACAGGAATCAAGGCTACTGTGGTGCATTTAGTATTAACAAGAGCCGGTGTTGTATTAAATTAAACATTAGCTGATTTAAACTAATGATGTTAGCAGTGTCATCATCAGCTAACAGTCACAGCTGCTATCAGCAATCAATAAGCCGGTAATAACAAATAGCCCGAAGAAAGACGGGGCAATTAAGCTAACCCTTCTGTTATGAATAAACAATGCGGAATGCTTTATTCACTTTACATGAATTTAATCGCCTGTCTTCTGATTGTCATTCGTCTTCTGCTTAAAAAATCGCTTTTGGGAGAATCTCTACAGCAATTTGCATATTATATCCACAGACGATATAAAAGACAGATGTAACTTTTGGGTCTGAAAAGTGAAGCTAATGCGCAAGTGCCTTAAGGGGCATCCACACAGGAAGTGACATAGTCAATGACATTCAAGGATCGATGGGTAGAATAGCTGCTGGCGACTTAATGACTCAGGCGAGTGACTGAAGTGCCGACCAATGAGAGGAAAGGATATTGTTTTTTGACACATGATAAGGGTGGTAAATACATTAGAGGGTTTACTCACTGCAGTTGCAAAAAGGCTTTCACTCCTACAGATATCTAAGGGAAAATGGCTTCATGACTTGACCTGTATTAACACATTCCTTGTGAGTTAGTGGCCGTTAGGAGCTGGTTACATCCTTTTAAAGAACAGGCGATCAAAAGTCAACAGTCAAGTCAAAAAACTCATTTAAACTGGCAAAAGAACAACTGTTAAATAAACAGTAGCTCAAATAAAGTATCAAGACCAGGTCCATCTTAGATTCCTTTTAACCACAGCTCATTGTCTTCAATATGTGTCATATATGCGCCATATATATTCTATATTTCTTTTCACAAATACCAGTCTATTTATGAAATGATGTGGACAGTAAAAGCAGAAATGATAAACCGTTCTTGTTTGCTTGCATTTTAATTGTGTTTGGTTTGCTTTGTCTACAAGATTAAATACTGCATGCTGACTGACAAGAAAGAAAGAAAAAACCAGGACAGGTGACAAGTGACTCCAATTTGTAATGCTGACATGTCTGTCAGTAAGGCACAACAACTTGCCTTTTTTTTTTTTATCTCTATGTGATTAACAGCATGGAGGGAAGTAAGCCATTAATGGCATTTTCCGCTCGTGAGATAAAGGTCCTGGCAGACAGACGCGTTTTCAGCTTCCTGTGAAAAACGAGTTGGCCTTGTGCAATGCAATGAGACAAAGATGTGAGAAGAAATGAATGCTAGACATTTAGAGCTGGACATACACCCTCTGCACTTTCATTTATTTCCGTGACTGTGCTCTGCTGTGCCTGAAAAGGACTCATTCAGATATTATTCTGAGGAGTAATGGTGGTTTAATCCATAAGTCGCCAATCTCAGGACACAGTAGTGACAGTGAAATCATGAGGGAAATGAAGGAGGAGGCGCCAGTGTGAAATTGCATTTTTACAAATGCTGGATGAGGAAATAATAAGCGACCAATTTTCAGGTACAAATGCATTCAAATGTTTTGAAAAAGGGCTTCAGTTTGATGCCGTTTCTTCTGCTGACGGCACTTTTTAAAAATCAGTGGCTGTTTCACACAGATTTCACAGCATGCCAATTACTCGGTCACAAGGATTTTGTACTGACTGTATTTCTTCTTGAGTTGGGCCATTACTATACTGTAATTACTGTCTAATTAGCCCACCATATACTTGTTATTTATTTTGGTCTCTTCAAAAATTGGTAATGTCATCTGAGGTGAGAAAGGTATGCTTGTTTATCATGCTCACACAACACAGGAGCACAGGTTTAATGCAAGCATCACCTCAGATTGAAATCTTCTTGAGCTCTTTTTGTGAAGCTTGGCCATCCAACCATGAAGAACTGCAGCCTGTCAGATGGTATTTGCGTCTTCAGTCAACTCAAATCTGTGGATGCTTCCTGTCATTTCCTGTAGTTTTCATTTATTGTGTCCACGTTCCTAAAAATGCTCCTTGGGTTTTTTTTTATATACATCTCTGAATGGCATTGCTCCATTTCACTAAATAGTGCAGCAATAAATTGAATGCATCAGTGATTAAATACATAACAAAAATGCTGAGCACTCAGTGGACATAATGTTGACAGTATTGCCTTTGGTAATTACCACAAACGTCAAACAAAGTGGGATTTTGAAAACCTGACACTTGTTTTTTTTTTTAACATTTAACATTGTAAAGGTCAAAACATCCTTATGCATATTTCTCCCAGATTTATGTAATGAAGCAATGTGCTTAAAGAACATTTTACAGTCGAGCTGAAAACTTGCTTTGGAGGCCGGGTTGCGCTGGGGGGACTGATCAGCGTTTTCAAGTCACTGTTACAATCTTGCTTGTTATACCTATGAATAACACAATGATGAAAACAATCATGTTTTCCCTCCTAACCGCAATAATGGTAATAAAAATAAATAATAAAAAACTGTTAGTGTCCTACATAATTTGACTGTAATTTGGGGGGAGGGGGTCAGTTTGACCATTACATGCAACCTGTTTGTGATTAACTGTGATGAATAGGTGAAAACTACAAATCTGTTGCTGTCTACAACACAGAGATTCACATTAGCGGCTTATACACAGAGTACAGACAGATCTTCATAGAAATTATTGCACAAACAGTGACCTTTAGTTGCTGCAGGACAATGATCTAACTTTGCTTTCATATAGGATTATAAACAAAATACAACCAGTTGAGTCCTCTATTGCACCTCTTGGTGCAGGCTGATGCAGTGTCATTGCTAAGTAATGGCAATCTGCCCAAATTGATAAATTAGATTCTGATTATTTACAAACCTTTGCCAATTTGTCTGAAAGCACCTGCAGTGTTGCATGCCTAGCCTCTGGGTGACTGGCCGGTCACCACAACTACTTGTATGTAATTGGCAAAAAAGCAAAAACATAAATAAAAAATTCAGTGCAATAACCAGGCAACTGCCTGATCTAACTAGATGTGTGGAGGTTAACATCTTATTTTTACTCTAGTGTGACTGAGCCATAAGGTATGCAGTAGCTGGTACAGTCAAAACGCAGGCCAGTTATTTTTGGCTGATGAAAAGGTGCAACATAAGGTACACAAGGGAAAGTGAAAACTCTAAGCTTACTAAGAGCTAGAACACAGGCTAGGAAATGCTGGAACTGGGGGACACATGGGAGAGGTGAATCGACGATCTGACAACACATGAGGGGAGACTGAGACACTTTAATACACAGGAGGGTGATTGGAAGAAAAGACACAGCAGGGAACACAGCTGAAACACAGGGGGGGAAATCAGTTGTTGGGAAAGTAAAACTGAATACCAAACACGGGACGAAGCTAAAGACCAGAAAAACACGGGGACCCTGCTGAGGAAACAGAAACGGATCACAAAAGATAATGAAACATATACAGGAAGAAGAACTAGTATGTAAACAGAGCATATAATGGAGGCTGTAGCTCAGGCTAATTGATGGCTGGAGCTCAGGAGGTAGAGGAGGTCACCTACTAATTGGAAGGTTGACAGTTTGATCCCTGGCTCCTCGAGTCTGCATACCAAAATATCCTTGAGCAAGATACTGAACCCCAAGTTGCTCTGTGATGCAACTGTCAGAGTATGAATGTGTGTGGATGTCAGAGAGAAAGCACTTAAGCACAGAATAAGTGCTGGTATGAATATGGATGAATGAGGTATGTTGTATAAGCACTTTGAGTATTCAGAGTAGAGTATAAGTGCTGTATATGAACCAGTGCATTTTACCATAATAAATAACAACCTAGCTAACATTACAACAGAGTCAAACTGTCAGAATGCAGCTGTCAGTGTGTTTGTGTCATGCATCGTGACACAAACCTAAAAACAAGAGATTCTCAAACCACAAAACCCACAAAGAACCCAAAATCCTGGGTCCAAGACCCAGAGACTGTGACACATGGAGGCAGATGATCCACTGTGCGACCACTAAAGGGAACAGCCAAAAGAAGGACAAGAAAACACTGACACTAATAAACTCTACCATTTTTCATTTAGATTGTTTCCATTTACATTCTTTTTTATTACTTAATTATATTATTTGTGTCTTAAAGATTGTTGAATCCCCAAGTTGGCTGGCAGTGAGCATCATAACATGATACTTGATGTGAGGAGGTTTGTTTTGATGAATTTGAAGTACAAGGACATATAAATGACCTTTCGGGACAGCTAAGGCTGATACAACAACCAAACAGCCCTTGCGCAAAAGAAAACCTCATTAACTAGCTAACTTAGTCAAAAAAAACCTCAGTGTAAGTGTTAAACTTACAAACCAGTGAAAAAGCAGGAGAAAAAGGTGAATATCTAATGGAAATGGCAGCTCTCCACCACAAATGTCCTCTGGTTAATGTAACAAGTTAATGAAACAAAGAATAAGTCAATCAAGGGTAACAAGCAATGACAGGTTAACAAGGAACATAAAAATCCCATCCTAACAAAAATAAAGCAAAGAATAACACTACATTCACAAAATGGTCTGACGACCTGAAGTGCCCCATCAGTCAACTTATAGACTGTAGAGCCTGGATGGCAACCTTTGACTGTAGGAGTGAAGGTGGAATCTTCAGGGGTTGGTATGAAGGAAGTAAGGAAACAAAAAAAAAAGCATTATATTAATTATGTACTCTTTACTTTCTTTGAATGGGATGTAACAAAGACAAGAACTTTTCTGCATCTCTGAGTTACCTGCAGCTTCTTGCTCATATGTGTTTTCATGCTGTTCGTATCCAGAGCGACAGGTGATGTGAACAGAAAGACGAGGTGCGGAGGAGCTGCAGCGCGGTGCTGCAGGTCTGTCCTCGCAGGGTTAAAGGATGGAAAGTGATCTCAGCTGATCATGTGGGCACGCTCTCCTTGGAAGTAGAGCGGAAGAGTTTACGGTTTGCAGCTGTGAAGGTGTGA
>VOQJ01014446.1:0-18746 GCA_015052665.1 Apistogramma diplotaenia | reverse complement strand
CACACACACACACACACACACACACACACACAGAACAAGACCTCTTTTTCTTTGTGTGTGTGCACCGCAGACAGCTAGGTCAAAGTGTTACGGCACAGCAGGGAGGCTGACATGTCTGCGTATTTCTGAATTTGACTCAGTATGCTACATTTCTGTGTGGCTCACTCGCTGCACAAAATTGCTGGCTGTGTACCAGCCACTCATGTCTGCATTGCAGCATATGGGCTTCATGCAAATGCAGACACTTGTAGGTGAAGTGTGTTTTCCCTTTTCTCTAACTCTGTAATTTATAACCAGCTGCTCTTGAATCGCTGTAGCTGACCCCAAACAGGTGCTCTGCTTGTTGCTGACCTGCCAGTGACCTTCGCCCACCGTGACAGGGCTTTTGATGAGGCTGGGTGTGCCTGCAAGCGCAGCTACTCCAGACGACCGAAATTGTTCTGCTTGGTCAGAGGTTGAAAATGCAGCTGGGGTTTTCAGCACACGTAGTCTTTTGTTACCGAATGACTGGCCGGCGGTGAAACATCTGGGGACAGAGTGTCGGCACCCCGGGGTGCTTGGCCTGGACTTCCCTGGCTGGCTGCAGAGAAAAAGAGGTCTTGTCTGGCAAGCAACCACAGCGGCAATGTCCATTCAGTCTGTCACTGATCACAGTGGTGACAGTGATGCTGTGGGGTGGGTGGCGTTACGTGTATTTAACCTTTATTAATCCACAGGATTTGCCAAGCACATAATCTCTATTTGTGGTTTATTTAAAGGGTATCTATTATATAGGTTTTTCCTTATTTCCTATAGTAGATATACAGTTCCAGTGGAGGACGCTTATATAAAACACAGCCAAAGCTCAGGACTAGTGTATAATTAAGTTTCTGCTTAATTTGAGCACTCAAAACACTTCCTTGCTATAAAGCCTCATTCATTCGTTCATACAAGCGTATTATTCTTTTAACCCAACATTCAAACATTTACCCTCCAATGAGGGGCAACGAGGGGTTCAGTATCTAGCCCAAGGATACGTCGATGTGTACACTAAAGGGGGGGGGGGGTGTCAAATCACCGACCTTCCAATCGGTGAACTACATCCTGAGCCACAGCTGCCCCAAAGCTCAGGCTTCGGGCTGCTTTAAGCACTCATCTTCAGGCAGTTTTCTACTCTTTGCTTCATATTATGCGAGTCAGTTATTTATCTTTGGGACACATCATCTCATGTGCAAAAGCACCACGTACAGTAGCCAATTAGATCAAAGTTGGCTTGATGGGTGTTTTGACTCAAATGGAATGGCGTTAGGCAGCTTCTTCCAGACAGAGGCAGCCCTGCACCAATGCCTACACATGATACACAGGGACTATTTTGATATGCAAATCATGCAAAACTACACTAGAATCTAAGAATAAAAATTTGGAGTCTGAAATGACAATGACAGAAAATGGAGGTGTACTTGTTTAAATGTATAGACAACATGTTTTGCTGCTGTAGCTGCTGACCTGTAGTGAACTCAGTCGTCCTCGCATCTCATTCTTTTCACTTTGACTTCCTTTCTGTTCCCCTTTTTGGCTCCTCTCTTCTCACTGGCATCGTCCTTCCATTGCTGGCTTTAAACTAAGCTGTGGAAATGAAAGTGCTTTGAAGGATAAGCAGAGTACTCAAAGGCGTGATGAGTGTCTGGGTTTGAAGTGCAGATGTGGCACTAGGGAGGAGGGGGGAAAGGTCAAGGTAGTTCAAGGCGCTATGAGCCAGATGAGACAACAAAACAAAAACACCTAATTAGCTGCTGTTTTCTTCCATGTTTTGGGGGGGGGGGTTCACGAAAAAGATGCCCCGTCTCCTGCCAGCTTAATCAGATGTTAGTAAACAAAGGCAATCCCATCTCATAGAGCAGTCAATGACAGTGACCTGGAGCAAACAGGCCATCATCTTCTGATGCTCCACTTGATCCCTTCAATTTGAAAATGTTCTCAACCCCGTGTGCTGAAGGATGCCTGTTCAGTCAGCTGAGAGAGACGAAAATATGCAGCTTTGTTTTGTCTTGTGTTTTACCAGGAAATGTGTCAGTGTTGTTGGCACAGAAATCCATATATGTGACGCAATAAGAGATTTAATATGAAAACATTATCTAAGATTTTTTTCAGTTAAAGGAATTTTTTTAATTTATGTAATGTTTTTGTAACGTTTAAGGTGCAGATGAGTGGATCTAAAAAAAATAAATACAGATTAAATTTTTGCATTCAGCTCCATATTTTGAATTTTTACATTGGATTTGATCCAAGAGAAAATAGCAGCAATTGTTTCAGTAAATAATTAGCATTGCAGTGTCAATATTTGAAGTTGTTAAATAGATCTACCGTAGACATCAGGTATGTTCATTTCTATCTCTGTTTTTTATTCTGGGGTTCTATTAGAGTGTAGCTTTGTGTGATGCACAGTTCTAAATCATCCTAATTTATCTCATACTGGACCTTAAATGATCCTTAGTTAATATCTTTTGAAAAAGGCTTCTCTCATTTAAGCCAGCTTTCATGTGATTGGCCACCGCTCACAAACAGAAGTGTTTCTGGGCTTAGCCAGAGCCGAGAGTGGGAAAAAATCCCTCACTGATGCCAGGCTTTTATACACTGACTGCATTATTTAAAATTGTAACCATGTTTAATATGAGCATCCAATGCAAGTATGACAGAAAATAAAGGAAAACATAATAAATATACATACAGGTTTATTTAAAATAAAAGTTTAAGCTGATATTTATGTACTTTATGTGAGGATTACCAGTTCAGTTAGCCTTCAGAGACTTGGCATATTAGCATAAAAAGTTGATATTGAACTATTTGGCTAACTCACTCGATAAAGTAACATAGACTGTGGCTCAGCTATGTTTGGACCAGTACGTGCATAGCCTCACAATAAAAGCCCCCCCCCCCCTTTTTCTTTTTTTTTTGCCCTTTAGGCTCAACTGCACTCCCTGTGCAGGGCTCTGCCCCAAGGTGTGTCTGGGTCTGAAAATTGTGGACTCCGTCACTGCCGCCCAGGAGCTAAGAGGCTGCACCATCCTCAACGGGAGCCTGGTCATCAACCTGCGTGGAGGAAGTGAGTGTCTGCGGTTTGTTTGGCTGAATCGAATTGCAGTGTACAACAGATCAGCGCAGCAGAACAACAAACAAGAGAAGTTGACATTGCGCGAAACCAGGAAGATACACCAGAGTGTACAATCAAACAAAGTTAATTAAAGAGGAAATAAAAGCCGTGGGAACTCAGGAAAATGTAAATGTGGGTGAATTTTACAAGCTAAGATGGATTTTAAACAATTTAGTATCTGCATGAGTTATTTATAGAGATTTTGGTCTTTTGTATGAACAAATAGGTGCAAGAGGCATTTAATTTGAATAGCACACTCACAGTTTCATTTAGATTTAGTTTATAGCAGCGCAAAATTTATTCTTCATTTGAAAGTAAGTGCGTGTAGATATTTAATGTTTTCATTAAATTATAAAAGCTGTGCTGAAATCAATCAAGTTATATTTTTTATGAAGTAAGGCTGTGATTTACTGGTGGAAAAAAAAGGTGAAAACAGAAATGAAGGAGAGCAGTTTGTTTGCTGGAGATGAGCTGTGTTTTGTGCTAAGCATGCTGGAGAATCAGTAGTCACTTTTAAGGCTTCCGTCTTCTGCAGACAACATAGCTGCCGAACTGGAAGCCAGTCTGGGCCAGCTGGAGGAGATCACTGGCTACCTGGCAGTGCGACGCTCCTACGCCCTCGTGTCCCTTTCGTTTTTCCGGAAACTCCATGTTATTCGTGGAGAGGAGCAGGACATCGGGTGAGACTCTTTCTTCTTAGCTCCTCTCATCCTTGCCTTGTCCTGTAATTATGAGTTAAAAGCGGAAGGACTGACCTTTTCAAAATGTCTTTCTGTGGTAGCTGTTTCTGGTTAGACTTTCCCAAATCATACACGAGGCTTCATTGAGACGAAGTGGAAGATGCCTGTAGCACTATGAGCTACACTTATGGAAGAAATAGCAAAGGACAGACATGATATAAATTGAAGACTAACTGTGCTCAGATACTCTTCTTCTCATGTTACTCAAAGGCGCTTTTTGTCCCCTCAGCCATGAAAAGTATGAATACCGTTTTCACTGTTCTTTTCCAGAAATTACTCCTTCTACGCGCTGGACAACCAGAACCTTCGGCAGCTCTGGGACTGGTCCAAACACAAGCTGACCATCCTGCAGGGCCGCATGTTTTTCCACTACAACTCCAAACTCTGCATGTCTGAGATCCGCAAGATGGAGGACGTGACGGGAACCAAAGAGCGGCAAGTCAAGAACGACATCGCCTCCAAGACCAACGGAGACCAGGCTTCATGTAAGACTCGCAGCCTTCAAGCCAGTTGTTGCAGGATGTTATTATAGCAACGAAAACACAGAGTCGGGCTTGGTACATGCAAACATACTTGTAGTTATTGTTATGATGGTCATTTCCTGTCCTGTGTTTGCAGAAGTCTTCCTGCAGACCTTTTACTGACATTGTGTAACTTGTGTGGTAACAGCGAACAAAGCAAAGCACTCATAACAGTTAAACACGGTAACATGGTGATATAGATGCTAGAAACTCTACGTGGTCAGAACTCAAAGCCTTTGAAATGTGGCCCGAGTCGCCGAACGTACCATAACGGAACCATCGCTTCATCCATATTAGTGGAAAATGGGTAACAGTCTGAGAACCAAATAGTTTGGTTGGAAGCTGGTTGAACACAGATGAGAGCTACGGCTGTTAGACCTACATTCGCCATGTAGGCTCCAGTTCTGTATCCACACATCTTCAGTCTCTGTGTGACTTGCATTTAAAGGGAAGTGGGCTGGAAGAACATCAATTTTAAAAAGCAGATATTTCTCAGTTTTCTGTTGTCATCAGAGATGTAAAACCTTGCAGTAGTACTCCTTGTCTCTTTAATCTTAACTGACTCATGGGCTTTCTTATGTACTCTCAGGTGAGAATCACGTGCTCAAGTTTACCCAGATTCGAACTATGAGCGACAAGATAATGATCAAGTGGGAATCTTTCTGGCCGAAAGACTTCAGAGACCTGCTGGGCTTCATGGTGCTCTATAAAGAAGCGTAAGTTCACCTCGAGTCATCAGTCAGCCACACTTACAATCAGACTCTGATCTCTGCTGAACAAATATTGTTCTAAGCTGCTCAGATACTCTGCAGATATGAGAAGAAAAAGCAGAAAACAGCAGCTGAGTTGCATCAAATCCGACTTGCAAACAATGAAAATTGAATGTTTTAAGTGATCAGATAATTTATAAAGAACATTGTTTGTATTGATGCATCAGATACATACTCAGCAATGTTTGCTGGCCTATGTTACAGAGGGGTTATTTTCCTTAGCGGTCTTTAAAATGTGTCTATATATATTTTATATATATTTTAAGTAAAACAGTAGTATGAAAAGCTTTGATGATAAAGGCAGTATCCTTAAGGCTTCTAGCCAGAAAAAATTTCAGCACGATGCATGTGTTGCGGGGGTGTTAGCATTAGCATGCTAATTAGCATTAGCATACTAATGCTAACCACTGAGCCGGTGAAATCCTCAGCAAGGCGCAACGCCGGCCGATCAACTGCTGGCTAGACGGCTGTCCTTTAGCAGCATCTTTATTTGACATCACATACCAACATTTTATGTAAGACAGAAATTATTATTAAGTTCAAAAATGATCCCCAAATGTTAAAATATTTTTGTACATATATGTTATTCTTTGTAGTGGACGGTTTTACAACCATTGTAACACATCATGTTACAGACACAAAGTCTCTGCACACCTGAATGAATGACAGGTGTATCGGAGGAAAAGACCAGTTTCCAAAACAGTGCTTTTGAGCATTTTTCCTTTTTCATTGTAAATGTGCACTTGGTGTGCAAATCACATCTGTAAATTTTGCAGCTTCCTCTTTGGAACTGTATGAAGGAGCTAAACAAGAACAGCATGACCGCCTGCCGTCAGGGCATATTCTGTTTGGTTGAAAAGGGCCAGCAGATCTGGATGTTCCTGAAACCAAAGAAGCTCAGGAAACATTTTAGATTCAACGAAGAAAATTGCACACAACAGTCCGGCTCATCTGGAAAGATA
This sequence comes from Apistogramma diplotaenia, assembly GCA_015052665.1. Lineage (NCBI taxonomy): Eukaryota > Metazoa > Chordata > Actinopteri > Cichliformes > Cichlidae > Apistogramma > Apistogramma diplotaenia. The sequence goes on along the minus strand of VOQJ01014446.1, from coordinate 12,623 downwards.
CAAACTGATATACTGAAGTGTTCTGCTCTGCTCTCTAATTTGCATCCCTATAAAGTACAAAAGTCTGGAAGTAACATCCTGGAAGACCCTCCCTTCCCACGCACAGCATTGCTAGGGTCTTTCTGACCTCAGTAATCTTTTATAAGCATATTTTCCTCTGCGAGCTGGTGGAAAAATTTAATGGTGAATGATTTTTTTTCCCTTAAAATAGACCATTTCAGAACGTAACGGAGTTTGATGGGCAGGATGCTTGCGGGTCCAACAGCTGGGTGATCGCTGATGTTGACCCTCCACGCCGAGCCACAGATCAAATTGAACCAGGTCATCTCATCTTCCCGCTAAAGCCATGGACGCAGTACGCCATTATGGTGAAAACCCAACTCTCAGCTTCAGATGAGAACCAGGTCCACGGAGCCAAGAGTGAGATCATCTACGTTCGCACCAACGCCACGAGTAAGTCAGATGGAGATTCGGGTTGATCGGAGTCTTCCATCCAAGCTTTGATGGAGTTTAATTGTGAAGTAATTTGGGGATGGCTTTAGTTTTTTTATTAGTCTGCATCTGTCTCACATGCAAAAAGATCTGAAAGAACAAATATCTTCTTGTCTTGCTGTCTACACAGGCCACGTAGTTATTCACACTGCAACTTGAAACATTTTTTGTGCTTCTCAAATATAACTACCATGATTGAACTCATCTTTGTAGACAGAGCAGTGGAGCTGCAGCTCTGCTACACTGCTGCTGATGCTGTGCTTCTTGTGCAAATGTGCTGTTAAGCTCGGGCAAGCCCTGTAATGACTAGCTAGGGAACACAGTGGAGCACAGTGGTGAATTCAGTAGCCAGATGGATGCAAACCAAACTTTGCTGATAATGCTGGCAGTGTCTTGTGGTGTCTGGCACTGGGATGTTGGCAGCATTGACTACATATAAAAGATGGACTGTAACATTACCTGGAGCCGAGGTTTCTCGCCATTGCCATGTTGATGGTAGTTGCTTCTGCATGACCACTGACACTCATATAGAAGTAACGCGTCAAATCATATTCTTTCATAATTCTTTGCTGTTATGGGGGCCGTAATTTACGAATTAAATATCATGTTACTTTCAATAAATCCTGAAACTAGTGATTGAGCATATGAAGTCATTAGGAAAGTGTTTGCTGAGGTCGTGGAACAAACACGTTTTTTGGACACTTTCCTATAGATCACACAGTATGACCTCTTTTTGCAGTCAGAAGAGTCGACCCCTACTGGCCATTAAAAAGAATGCAGGTTTAAGTTACTTAAGGGCTCGCTATGATTATTGCATTTGTTGTGTTGCCTGCAAAGACTATTTATAAAGGTGCGGGTACTCGCTGTGGTATCGTCCTGAACAATAGATGTCACCACTCAGACAAAACCTAGTCATGCAACTGTGTGTTCAACCTGGCTGTAGTGGGTGCTGAAGCCACGGAAGGTTTCAGGAACTGAGAGCCAGCTGAGGTTACACCAAAGCATGGCTTGAGCCAGCAGATAAGACGTAACCTTTGACGTGCGCCACTGTTTGCGAGGGCAACTTCACTTTGCAAAGCCAGAACTAATATCCATCTTCTACACACAGTATTAGAGAAAAATGTATTTAAAAGGGCTCATCCATTTTCATCTACATACAACCCAGACAAGCATCTTTCAGGTATTAGTAGCTGTGCATCATTGGTGTTGCTCCCTCAAGTTTCTTGATTCTGCACCTGATTCTAAATACTGTCCTACCAAATAAGACATAAAAATTAGTTTTCCTTTAATGCAAACATGGAAACTAATGCATAACTGAAAACTAAAACCGTACCAGGTTCTTGAAATAGGAGGTTATCAGCTGTGAAATTACCACAGTGGAGAAGGTCAATATCTTCTCCTGTACTAGAATTCAGCTATTTTTAGGCTCATCCTGTGGTGTTACTATCATTGACTGGTGGAGTCAGTGGTTTGTGTGTGTGTGTGTCAGTTTCGCTGTTGCCAAAATGTCCTTGGCACAAGAACGAGGAAGAGAAAGACAGATGGTAAGATTTGCTCACGGTGCCACTGACCTGCAGGGCTTTACCACCTGCAAGGTGTCCGTATCAGTCAGTCACGCAGCGATCATCAAGCTCTTCCCCGTCATTTAATTGTACCCTGCCACCCACATACTGTGTTGTCTGCACAGTCATGATGGTCTGTCTAGCTGGCTTCCTTTTAGACAATATATATTTTCTTCCCGATAAAACCACATCAAACATCTCTCGGTGACACGAAATAGGCTTCCAGTAGATCACTCAGACAGACAGCCATGTCAAGCAGGAGTTGTTGGGTTTGTTTGTTTTTTTTTGGGGGGGTTTTTTTGTTTGTTTTTTTAACCCCGTCTGGCAGCCGCTCCGGGTTCCTGCCCTGTGTCAAATCTAACCAGCACGGCTCATCAGAAGGGCAAAGCTGTCATTACATATAAGCTGTTGCTGGTGAATCTTTGCCTGACAATGTGGTTCGACCAGTGTGTGGCAAGAAACAAGGACAGCGTAATCACACTTTGACAACAAATCTCAGGTCTCGGCAGCTCCTGAGGGTTCAGTCTGACATCCCCGCCACTCGACTCTTTTCGCACGTATGCTCTCCTGATCAAACACTCAAAGCACAGAAGTGTCAGCATGTAAACCTTTATTCAATTCTCAGAATGATACTCCATTTCAGGCCAGAACAAATCTGAAGCGTCTCTCATTCTGCTTCCCACTCGAAAATCTGCATCATGCATGTATCAGCAGTGAGATACACGAAAATGCCAGTCACCGATCAAACCACGAGCTGGTAACCTCCTTTGCTGCTTTGCAGGGCTGTTTGTTATCAGCTGACCACAACTGATGCAAATGAAGGGTTTTGCATAGCAGCCAGAGTTTCTTATTCTGGATTTAATAAACTTCACCAATCTTGCTTTCATAACACCAGCACCATCACACACAGACAAGCTCACTCATCCAGTTTGACACCACAAAAAGAATTGATAACTGAGGTGATTACGGTAAACTACAAGTACAACAACAACTAGCTGTTACAGTAAAATTGCAACAGACTTAAAAAAGTAACCTAGTTAAAATTCCCGCTTAAAACACATTCAAAAATAAACTTACCCACATAAAGAAGCATAGATTAATTCTTAGATAATAGTTCATTCTTACTTTACTTAACATCTGGCTGTAACTTAAAACGCAGAGCTTTCTCATTACAAACCTCAAACTGTGTGATAACAAATAACCAAACTGAGGGGGAATACCCCGAGCAGGCAGCTGCTGATCAGAGCCGAACTTTACCAGTAAGCGTGTTTCATTATTTGCACTTCAATGTGAAATGCAAATATGGATTGAAAGAAGACTCCTCATCCTGTGTTTACAGCAAATGCCAATGATAAATTTGCACTGTGAAGCAGTACAAGCTTTCATCCCAAAGCCAGTCATAAATACATTTTTACTGAAGGTTTCCAAGACAAATACTAATTTTGTACAAGTCTCTTTAACGTGGGAGGAGCTACAAGATCATCGTGATCAGATGCTGCACTGTGTGTACACTCAGCTGAACCGTGTGGCTGCACATAGCAGTGCTAGGACCCGTAGCCGTCCTTCCTTGCAGCTTTGTGTCCCTGTGCCTGCACTGAATGTTGTTACACATTGCTGCGGTGAAGCTCTCAGCTCAGGTAAAGTCGAGCTGTTGTCGCAGCCTTGGGATTGGTGGCTTCAGGGGAGTCTCTGCCACAAAAGCTTCAACATTGGCCATAAATCAAGAATGACGCGACCCAGAAAGTTCAAATTCACGCCATAGATGCCTACATGTTCAAGCACGATGCATCAAACTTCACACACTTGCTCACTGACTTTGATTTAACAGCATTTTGACACGCACCCCTCCCCCCACACACACCTCACTCCCACCCCCCAAATTACTCCAAAACAGCTGAGCGTTGGCACCTGCTCATTGGTGCCCTTGTTTACATCAATATACCACAGAATGTGTAGTTCGTCATCTGTCTTGTTTTTTAAAATTTATCCTGCACATTCATGCAATTCCTAAATTGTGGAAATGCTAATTTTCTGTTGGCAAATGAAAAATGACAGTAAATATTTGCTTGATCGTGAGAAAATTTTGAATTCAAGTGTCAAGCAAGTTTTTGCTTAAAATATAGCATATATATATATATAATATATAGCTGTAACCATTAGTTGCCCTCTAAATAGAGTGATATGTATTAGAAAAGGTATTTTGTTAGCAGTAATGCTAGTAACAAGTCAGAGTGTTTGTATACAGCAAACAGCCACCCGTGTTGTTTAAACACTGAGCAATAAATATCAATAAGTAACTGTCATCTTTTTCAACCTTTCCAAATTTAAAAGCGACTGAACACAGTGAACTAAGCAGAAAGATTACCCAAATTTGGGAATCTGACCATCTGAGGAGATCAAAGATCACCAGTTGCACACATCCCTAATGATGAGTAACAGCAATTCAGTAATATGTTTAAATTATGTTTAAATATTTGTAATCTAAGTATTTTTGTTAAAATCTTCTTTGTGTGTGTGTGTACAGTCTTAGAATAAATAAGATTCTGTTTTTTTTTTACACATGTGCTTTTTGTATGTATTGTTTCATTCCATATGTTGTGATGTTTCCCCAGAACCATCCGTCCCGCTGGACCCCATTTCTTCCTCCAACTCCTCCTCCCAGATCATCCTCAAATGGAAACCTCCCAATGACCCCAACGGTAACATCACTCACTACCTGGTCTTCTGCCAGCGTCAGCCTGAGGCCAGCGAACTCTACAAGTTTGACTACTGCCAGAAGGGTGAGCCATATTGTTTGTGGTCGTTTTGTGTGTTTGTGTTTGTGTCTGCTTCTCGGTCAGTGGCTTCTGTGTCCGGCACTTCTCAAAGCTTTTCATTATCCTGTGACTTCTTCTCACTCTTAAAGCTCTTGACTACTACAAGCTGCTGCAGCCACCTCGTATTATAGTAAATATTTTGATGTAATTCTCCCCGATGGCAAATTGATCTCAAAAGTCTTTTGTTAACTTGGAAAAAAAGGAAACATTCCAGTAGTTTTTAGTGCACTGGCAGTTTTCTTAACCCAAAGTGCCATTTATTAGGGCAGGGTGGTTTAGTTATATTTACATTTTAAAAATCTGTGGCTCCACTCTGAGTGAATTCTTCACCATATCTCCAAGGCTGTACCCATCATCCTTCAGAGGATGCTTATTACTACTGCTTTTATCAGTAGTTTTATTCTTTGGATCCCTGCATGTAGCTCATAGCCAAAGTCAATCCTCTAAACACCAACATGACAATGCTCAGGGGATGGGTTGCTCCCTGAAGTGGAGGAGTTCCCGTATTTCAGCAAAACCAATAACCAAAAGAAAACTGTTACTGTACTGCACCCATTTTCAAAATAATACTCTTTGTTTAGTCTCTTTGGGGATTGCAAGGTGTATGTCCACATTTCACAAGAATCACTACTTCTACAGTTTTGGGCAAAATTTGATCTAACGTACACGTTTGATCACCTGATGGGTCTCCACCTAACCTGTGCTCAAGGCCAAGGTTATATTTGTAGCTGTATGGACAATAACCTGTGGTGGACTGTGATCCAGATGCGATAACGTTATTGAAAGGCCAGAAATCACTCACTGTTTAGAGCATCTCGGGCACACATGACAGAAAATCATCAGCAAGATCTATCCAGACGGAGTCACAGCAAGGTTTCTGCAGGCGAACCTGCAGAAAAATCATTAATGGTTCATTTGCTCTCTCATCTCTCAACTCTTTCTCTCATTTGTTTCTGATAGTTGTGGGTTTTTACCGCAGTCCAGTTAGGCTGTGTGCAACAGTGGTGTTTGTTGGTAATCAGTTATACTCATAGCCTTTCACCACAGGTTCATTATCTCAGGAGGCTGCTGCCTCCTCTGTCTGCACCTTTGGACCTCCCATGGTGCAGGGGAGGGGATGGTGGGGGCCAGTGGCCAGTCTTACAAGAGAAACCGACTAATCAAAAGAAAAATCCACTCTTTAATCATGTTCCCAGAGGAAATGGGTCACCAAAACCAAAACACTGGCCTGTTTTTTTCTCTTGAAAAAAATTGATCAGTCTTTGAACATTGCCTGTATAAATCAAACACAATCACCAAAAATGGAGTTGAAAAATTTCTTATGATAGCAATAATATATAGTTGCATGTTTGTATCTTAGCAACTGAATATTTCAGACAGAGAAGTGCAACAGTGTTTCTGAATCTGTTCAGTCTTTTCCCAACAGGAGCAGTTTCACTCCCTGCTCACTGACAGGAAAATTAGATTAAGTTGTATCTTTTGTTGGGGCTGCGACGCATAACTGACAACTACATGAAACGTGGCGCTGAAGCGGTCTTCTTCTCGCTTCAGCTCCAGGTCAGCAAAAGTTCATATCTTGGTTGAATTATTTTGGTCGTAGTCTGGACTGCGTCGGTGCTTTTCCATCAGTGCCAGTCTGTGTTAGCACACACTCAAGCCCAGTGTTTCCCTTTTTGAACTCCCATAACGCTCAATCATACAGAGATGGGAGTCTGTGGGGAGGTCGTGTCATTTGCAATTTATCTCCAGCAGAGAGGTTGAGGACCCGGGGATGACAGTGATAGACATGCCACCCGGGCTTCTTTTTTATTTATTTGTTTTTGGGGGGAGGGACACGCTGTGATGTGTGTCTGTGTTTATCGCACCTGTCATCTCATTCTGTCTGACTGAAATTTATTTTTCATTCTCCGCTGACCGCACGTCACTAGGAATGAAAGTGCCTTCACGGGTGCCCACTCAGGTGGACAGTGACGAGGAGCAGAAGTGGAACCAGACAGAGGAGCAGGGCCAGGGAACACGGTGCTGTGCCTGCCCAAAAACCGAAAAGGAGCTCAAGAAGGAAAAAGAGGACTCGGAGTACCGCAAAACCTTTGAGAATTACCTCCACAACGAAGTATTTGAGATCAAGTAAGAGTCCCGACAACAAAGCCTCATAGGAACAATTATATTCAATAAAAATGTCCTTTTTCTGACTTTCATTTTTTAAGAACCACGTCCTCTGTAGGGTTATTTTTAAGGTTTCAGGTAGGTGAAGTAAACCAAAAATGATTTTAGATTTTCCTTTTTCATCCTGACGTCAGCATCACTTTCTGTTTAGTTCCCAGTACAGTGAAATTTAGTATTTAATTGGGTAGAGATTCAGCTAAAGTTTCCTTTCAGATCCCTCTACCAATCAGCACACCAGTTTGCACAAGCAAAAATTATACTTGTAAATACATGCATTACACAACTGTTTACATTTGCAGTAAGAAACTTCAGTGAACACGCCCATTGAATCTAAGACTAGATAATCTTTTTGGGAAACTGAGCCAAAGTCTGCATAGTAGAAAAGTGTAATGTAATAAAGGATTCATGTTTTCTGTAAAGAACTTTAAACTTGACTTCCTTTTGTCTAGACGCTCGAGACAACGACGTGCTGTGATGGGCATCGCCAACCGAACCATGCCATTCCTAACCACCGCCCCCAGCCCTCCTGCAGGTACGACTGTCCCCACGGACGAGGACGAGGAAACCTTTGAAAGCACCAAGTCCGTGGTCACCGTCCATGCCAAGGAGTCCACTGTCATCTCCGGCTTACGCCACTTCACCAGCTACCAGATCGAGATCCACGCCTGCAACCACCTAACCGACAATGCCGGCTGCAGCATGGCGGCCTATGTCAGCGCCCGCACAATGCCTGAAGGTAAAAGGAGGCATCGGTACTGTTACTGATGGGCTTGGTTATGTACAGTAGGTGTGCATAGTAAAACCAGAAGGTTGACCCCTGTTACAAAACTATTTATATGTTAATTTCGATACTGGCTTCAGATTGTTCATATCTGAACCAACATGTTTAGTTGGTTAGACTGGCTGTTTGCTTGAGGTTCCTGGCTGTCACTGTGAAAGCTCTCTGTGATTGAGCCGATTACTGCGGTCACCTGTACTTTGCATGGAAGACACCGATTTGTCTGCAAACACTTGCCAACTACATGCCAAGCGGTAGTGAAACAGAAAAAAGTGAGGAAGTAGAAATGGAGAACGTTGTGCCTTACCACCACAAAAGCTTTTATTTTGAAGTCTCTATTTCCAGGTTGCATCGCTCTTCTCACAGTTTTGGTATCACTTAGCGAGTAGTTGGCGAGTGCTTGCAGACAAGTTTGCCATGCACAGTATTGGCAACCACTAGCAACAAAAGCAATCACAAGGAGCTTTTTGATGCAGCACCATAAACCTCTTTGTAAATATTTTCACCTAGTGAATGTCAGCAACCACTTGCCAACCAGTTTTTCCCTAGTAACCGGTGGTTGCCACGGAGTCTGTAGGAGTCTCTTGTTACAAACTTCTTTGGTTTGCTTGCAAACAGAAGGCTTGAAAAAAGCCAAGAGTAGTAAAAACTATGTGAACCAGTGTTTACAGCAGAGTAAAGCCAGAGCCAGGGATTACTTATACATACACTGGCCTCATTCTCTGAAACTTTGGTCATGTTTAACATGAAAATACACATTGTAATATGGCAGAAAACATGTATGGTAGTTTAGTGGATCAAATTTCAGTTTAGAGTCCCCAGGAAATGGTCAGGCGAACAGACCTGCCTTTATTGCCAAAACTGACTGGTTCTTGAACGTCAGGAGGAAGGGAGATCCTGACGTACAGCAAATATCTGCAGTCTGCACCAAACCAAGGACTGTTCAGCAGCTCATCTTCTATTTACTCCAAACAAGCTTGAGTCTTACCAGAAATATGACTCATGTCGTTTTGTTGTCTGCAGACAAGGCCGATGACATCTTGGGTGTCATCAAATGTGAGGTGACAGAGAACACAGTACACATCAACTGGCAGGAACCGCAAGCCCCAAATGGTATGATCATCCTGTACGAGATCAACTACAAGAGACTGGGTGACTCTGAGGTGAACATTCGCAAACACTCACACATCCACACGCACATCTGTCATGGCTTTATTGTCTTAGTATATGTAATAGTTTGAATCTGGGATGGCAGAGTTCACTGCAAGTTCACACCAATGCAAATGATGCTTACAGAGAGCGATTTTTATATTCCGCCTTTTCATTAAAGATAACTGTTGTGGCTTTCAATGGAAAACAATTTAGAAGGAACAAATTGTCCATCTTAAAACTCACCATGCAGCACAGATGGCTAAAAGCAATGCTTATTATTTGATCAGTTGGTCCCACTAATGTCATTTGGTTGATAACCTTAATGGAGAAGCACTTTTAACAGTGCACCATGTTTTAGTTGCCATAGAGATCAGGCAAGCAAACTGTCGGGTTTATGCTGATGATATTATTTGTAGTGGAAAACAAAAAAATTGGATGTTTTTAAAGTGGAAAGATGAAAATATAAAAAGGTTTTAACACACAGAGATGAAACAAAATCAGTCAAAATTAAGTTTTAAACTGTACAAATCTGAATGGTCACATCCTTCCTCTGCAGGAGCTGCACTACTGCGTGTCAAGGAACATGTACAAAGTGAGCCATGGCTGCAGGCTGAAAGTGATGCATCCTGGGAATTACACGGTGAGGATCCGGGCTACCTCGCTGGCTGGGAACGGATCGTGGACTGAGCCCACATACTTCTACGTCGAGGACCCAAGTAAGTAGATTTCAGGCCCAGTTTTAAGTAGTTATTTTCATTGTCTGAGTTACGATTTGCAATATGTTGGTATGTTAGTAATAAATTACGATGGTTTAAAATCTGCTTTTAAAGGGAAAAAAGAATGAATGAATTTTAAACCTGGCCATGTACATGGTATATTCATTCATTTACCACAATCTGATCTTTATTCCTAAAACATGAATTTTTTTTCCTTTCTTGGTGCTATCACTATACTATTATTTATGCGGTGAGAGAAAATAAGCATCTGCAATTTCACCTGGATAAACCACGGACTTAAAATGTGCTAAAATTAACAAAGAATTCTGAAATTAGCTTTGTGCAGCATTTGGGTATTTAAACACAAAATATCAGAAACTTTGTAACATAAAAACAATTATTTAATGTAAGTAATCTGCTGGGGAGGCAACATTTACTAGTTAAATCTGTGTTTTTTATCCTTTTCAGATTTAGTATGTCTCCTTAATATTTAAAAAGTTTTTTTCTCAGTTTTTATGTAACCCTGTAATATTTGAAATGTGCAGCGTAATTTTTTTACTATTTAAATTTTTAATAAATTACTCCTTTGGTCCTACTTAAGAAAACCAGGATGCTTATATTAAACGTGTACAATTTGATGTCTTCCTGTTCTTATTTACAAATGCTGTTTAAAAAGAATTTGAATACATGCGAGAAATGAGTGTAAATTTACATAAAAGCAGAATATCATTATGAAAAACGCGCAGACACCTGGTGTGACTCTGCTTCCTTGAACCAAATCTTGACGGAGATTAGGTCCACAGTGCAGCACATTGATCCCAGCTTAGCAGGTTTATTATGTGGAGTTTGTTTTTGTTTTTCACCTGAAATATGACTCACTGTGCAGGCGATCCTCTCTACGTGGTAAAGATCATCATCGGGCCCGTCATCTGCTTTGTCCTGGTGCTGTGTGTGGCCTTGGTAGGATTCGTCATGTTCAAGAAAAGGTCCATATTTTTCACATCCTCCTCAATAATCATACTCTCATTATTTGATGTTTTACCAATGTTCTTATTAAGCTTGTTTCCTTTTCCCTTTTAGTCAAACCCAAGGTCCCAGTGGCCCCATCTACGCCTCTTCAAACCCTGAGTATCTCAGCGCTAATGAAGGTAAGTGGAGGGTTTGAGACGCTTGTCAACAACATAATGCCAATAGTCTGTATTTTTAGCTTTAATTTAAGGAATTTTGGCACCTTAGGTGCAATTGTACATCAGGGCTTTACAGCTGTGATTTGTCAGCTTTGGTCTCTGTTTTCCCTGACACCTTTATAAATGTTTGACAGTGAAAACAACGCTGAGCTCAGTCATGTCTCCCTTTTCTGTAAGGCACAAGTGTAAAATCCTTCTCCTCTGTTACTTTATGTCGGAGTAAATAAAAGATTTAAACACAGTTAATGAAGCACAGACGAGGCTAATAGCATCACATCTGACTTTCAGATTTTATAACCTGTTAGTTGAAACAAGCTGCAGCTTCGACACCTGCACGCTGGAAACCTGAAGCTCGCTTATCCAACACGATTAACTCATAAAACTCATACATTTTATTTTATTCTTGCCCATTAATTAGTTTTCACGTGTGCTTGTAAACTTTAAGGCCCGATTTGTTGATGAAAACCTGTTTTTTGCAGTGTATGAGGAGGACGAGTGGGAGGTACCCAGAGAGAAGATCAACATTTTGAGGGAACTTGGTCAGGGCTCCTTCGGCATGGTCTACGAGGGCATTGCCAAGGACATCGTGAAGGGCGAGGGTGAAACACGAGTAGCGGTGAAGACGGTGAACGAGTCGGCCAGCCTGAGGGAGAGAATCGAGTTCCTGAATGAGGCCTCCGTCATGAAGGCTTTCAGCTGCCACCATGTGGTAAAGAGAAGCGCTGTCTTTTTCTCATCATGAGTAGAGGGCATTATTAGTTTTGGTTACCGGCGATGTGCAGAAGTGCAAGGTGTGGTTTGAATCGGTGGACCGTAGCTGTGTGTGTTTGCTGTTATTTGTGTGTGTTTAGAATAGAAAGTTCTAAGTGTGAACGGCAGCACCTGCTTCACCTGCTGACTTCTAATTCCCGTTTTTTGATAAAGTGATAAAAATAAAAGAATATTAATAAAAATCCCCTTGTTCCTGTTTGCCAGGTGCGTCTGCTGGGTGTGGTGTCTAAGGGGCAGCCCACCCTGGTGGTGATGGAGCTGATGACCCATGGAGACCTGAAGAGCTTCCTGCGCTCTCTGCGACCTGACGCTGAGGTAAAACACGTGTTTGAGTTGTGTTTACACTTGCTTTAGGTCACACTGAACTTCTGCTTTCTTTTCTTCTTTTCACTTCTCCATTTTATGTGTATAATAGGCAAACGAGGCTTAGGTTGCATTTTTCTTGTCTGTATGCAATGTTCTGAAAACATCATTTTTTGTTGTCTTTGCATGTGGGAATTATTTTTACACTGAACAGCATAAAGGCTGAAAGCAAAGTGGCACCTTTTTAAGTAAACATACAGACGGCATTTTCATTGGAGTAGAAACAGGGCTGAGCTGCAGGGTGCTGACAGAAGGTTTTAGCAGTAAAGCCAATTGAAAACATGGCAGCGGCCTCGAAAAGGGTGGAGCGAATTACAGTTGCTAAACTACAAAAGTTACTGTTGCACATCTATCCATCCATCAGTTTTCTTCCACTTATCCGGGGCCGGGTCACAGGAGCAGCAGCCAAAGCAGGGAAACATAGACCTCCCGCTTCCCAGCCCCCTCCTTCAGCTTATCCGGGGGGAACACCAAGGCATTCCCAGGCCAGCTGAGATATATAATCTCTCCAGTGTGTCCTGGGTCTACCCCAGGGCTTCATACTGGTAGGACGTGCCTTGAACACTGCGACCAGGAGGCATTCTTGAGGCGACTGTGTCCTGTGATTTGGCGCAGTATAA
>VOQJ01014436.1:0-15824 GCA_015052665.1 Apistogramma diplotaenia | reverse complement strand
AGAAAGGGGGGGTGGGGGTGGTGGGGGGGGTGGGGGGGTGTGGGGGGGGGGGGGGGGGGGGTTAAAGAGGAAAAACTCATGCCCACATGTATGTTCCTTGTGTGTGTGTGTGTGTGTTTGTTTCTTTGGTTCAAAGACATAGTTCTGTAAACATCTTAGTTTTGTGTTCCTGAGGTTTATATCTGTCAACAGAGGGCTTCAGCATCTGAATTATTCAATAACCATGAAGATTTTTGCTTATTTAAAACTTGGTAATTTTTTTGCCTCTCTTAGTTGCCAAACCTAATTATATACAGATGAGGGGAAAATGGACATGCTCTAACTAAACTGCAAAACTGAAACTCTCTGTACTGTACTTACATTTCTACATATTATTTATTATCTAACAATTTAAATAATCGCTCACAATGCAGGCTGAAATAATAAAGGTACTTTTGCTGCATTTATTCCTCCAGCAGCTACTTGGCTTCAAAGATGTAAGATTGGAAGGGTGGGTTGTATGAACTCAGCAGCAAACGGACCCTCAAAACAAAAACCAAATGTCTTGCACAGCAGCAGGTGAAGAGCTTGTCCTTAAAGGCGGATTGTTATCCAGTGTTTGGAAATACTTTGGATTTAAGGCAACCAGGAAGAAATCATATGCAAAGAGTGCTGTAGGGTTATGTCTGCATTGCAACTAACCTATTCAACCAGCTGAAAACACACCATAAAACCAATGCAATGGTGACTCCTTATGATGTCTTCATGACCTGAAGGGGTCACCTTTGATCCGAACAACTAATATAAATACACTAAAACGGGTTTTTATTTCAATTATTTGATCCTTTTTATCAGAAGCTTTTCATTACTTCAGTCAGTCAAAATGGTTGTAAATAAGCTGGAGCTGCACGGTAGGAGTTAACGTTTTCATTATGGGGGGAAAAAAAGAGACTCGTAATTCTCAATGCATTATTTATTTATTCCCAAGTATTGTCAATACTTGTGTAAGAATCTTTGCAACCCTAGTGGAAAGCCTCTTGTATGACATTTGCATAGGCCATTTCAGACAACAGGAACAATCTGTTTAACAGAGGTGTTTGTTTACTCGCTGCATCCTCTCTTTTCATTTCTACCCATTTCTATGAAAATGATCAGTTGCACTTTGTACAACGGAAAATAGAGAAAATATATGAACAGACTGCTCATTAAACTAGTGAGCTAAACTGGTTTTGACTGAAGGCTTTAAATTTAAATCCCCCATTCTTGCTACACAGAGAGGCTTTCACCCTAATCTGCACCACCACAGTCTGCCCTTTTGATGCAAATATAGAGTCATACTTTATAGGAATGATTATTTCCTTTACACGACAGAGTGTGCGCCTTCATAAACCATGTTTATGTCTGCATAATGCAGCTTTCTGATTGAAAAATCAGTCTTTCACTGTCAGGTACTCGGCGCTCCGATGATGGACACTTAAAAATGAGCATGCTTTGTAGTGTATTCTTCAGTGCATTTGAGTTTTCCAGTGAGGAAGGACACAGAGGGGAAAACAGATGGATGGAGGTCTGCACAAAATCAAGCCAGACAAAGAAGCCGGGGATGCAGTGCAAACCTCCGAAGTTTTAAAGGGCCTTGAATCACCTTAGCTTCATAAGCTGCAAGTGAACGAAGACAATTTTACATAAAAAGGGAAAAACAGTACTATAGGAATTCATTAATCTCAGAACCAGGCGTTTCTATTAAAAAACCAAGCGTTAGCTTGTCAACATCTTAAACAGCTCTGCACAAAGAAAAAAAAAACAATTAAAATGTGAGCAAGCAGGCAACACAAACACTGCTGTGTTGACCTTGAGTTTAAAGAGTATCAGGATGCTTGGAGGATTAAACAAAGCCACTGCAGAGCTTGAATTCATCTTAAATGTGGAAACAACCAGAAATACAGCTGCCAAACACTTTGTTTCCCCTGCAGTGACCAGATTCACTGCACGTACACACATCATACTCAGATGTGTCAACAACAGAGACAATCGCACAATATGATTTTTAAGTATAAGCTTACACTTAAAAATCTTAACCATCCTCTTTTTTTTTTGTCCTTCTCATTTTCTTCCTCAGGTCCTGTCCAACCACCATAAAGCAGATTTAGGAGATTAAAGAGCTGCAGCAGCAGGTGGTTTTATGAGTTCTTCTGGGCTATTAGCAAGCATAATAGGTCACAGGGGGCCTGCTTTTACTGATTTTCTGTCAATTTTATGTCCTGTTGTCATCCAGTTGGGAATGCTCACATTAAACAATAATAAGCAGTGGATCTGTAGGTAATGCCGAAAGTGCAGGTTTCAGATTGCTCTAAACTCTGTTTCAGGACTTGTTTCCCCCTAAACTCAGCCCTGTATGAAGTCAGTGAGAGGTGAGCAGCCAATCAGAAGACGGCTTAAATGAAGGATAGGAGCTAAAACTTTGCATCAAGATCCACTAAATCATAAATAATGATTAGAGCATAAGAATAAAAACAGGAAATTGGAAATAAGTGAAATCATTTTTTTATGTTAAAGAATAAGTTAATCTGCATTTTCAGGTCACATTGTCTTATTTCAGTCTGTCACTCTGCCTTTGCTTTGTCCGAATGACATTGATGACAGTATTGCACTGACTTATAAAGTCCAGCATATCTCACTCCAAAGTTATAAACCTACATTTGTGAACTTACAGTCTCAGTTTGAAGGACAATGCAAGTAAACCCACCCACGCAGCCACCCACAGACTGTTGAGCACGCACAAGCTTAGTGTCTGCATGTCTGTAATCTAACAACATGAAGAGAAGAGCACAAATACATCCAGGACGAGCACATCTAAGAAGAGCTAAAAAAGCTGTTGAGCATAACTGTGCCAAAAACAGACTGATATGAAAACACAACCGTGGAAGTCTCGAGCTTAAGCAGCAGGGGGAAAAGTAATTAAATGAGTCATCAATCCTTTGCATACTTTAATACAGCATAACATTGTTTGCCCGAATGATACGAGCTCATTTCAGGGAGATTCAGGATCCTCCTTTATATCATAGATTTTCTGTCCATTCTGAATGCAAGTGCACAGCCGGTTGGATTTCCAGTGTTAAGTGCCCAAAGCCTTAAATAATTAGTTTAAGAAGAGATCAGTGACTTGCTCTTTTTTTAAACAAATCTGTAGGGTAAGGGTGATTTATATTTATTTACTGGATTGTCTTTGACACGTTAATAAGTCACTTTTAAGAAGAAGCCGCCTGTCTGTGCAGGCGACGTGCTCCTGAATAAAACAAGTACAGGATGGAAATGTAAGCTTTTTTTGAACAGTTGAACTGAATCTATTTTGGTTGCAGCAGGACTGGGAAACCTCGGTGTTCTTTGTGCTGTAGAATTAATATCGCTGCACTTTTATGATCACGTTATAGACTCAATTTACATTTCTGCTCATATAAGCTCCTTCCTGGGGGACTCTTAATGGTGGTGTGTGTATTTTTGGCTAAACTAGCAGGGTGCTCCCACGATTGGCAATGCCACCTTGGCCACACTGCTCTAAACAACTGTTTGATGAATTGCCATGATATTTTAGACTTCTGGATCTCATTTGATGATTAGACATAGTGTTCTGCAGTGAGGGTAACTTTGCTTGCCAGCTTTCCTCTTGGTAACGCGAGTTTGGGAAGCGGCAAGCACAACAACCAGTTGATCCTAGCAGATTTGTGCAGCGTGAGTGAGAAAATAAAGAAAAGCTTATGCTTTATGCGTCTGAAAGAACAATAAACATCAGCTGTTTTATAGATCAGAATACCAGGCATCACATATCAGTGTCCTTCCCTCATTCTTTTGGACTGCTTCACCTTTAATCTACAGCTTGTCCCCTTCCTGAAGTAAGAGGGAGGAAGAGAGCAACTGTGTGATCTTTTAATAAACATGGAGGTAATTTATCAACACTTGTAACATTTTGAAGGTCCAATGAAATAATGATGATTTTTCAGTAGAGAGAGAATCCTTAAAACATAAATTAATCCAACACGGTGACAGAAATGGTTAAAGTAATGGAGGCAATGAGAAAGAAAAACTGTTATAAAGGTAGTAAGTCTCCAGTTATTGATTTTTCTCAATATAGCATATTTCAATCTTGACAGGGGGATGTCAGCAGCCTGCTTTAGCTGCCTGTATCACTGACAAAGATTAGGTGATGCCAGAAAAGGCAGGGTGTTAGTTTTTGTGTGTGTGTGTGTTAACTTGATCCAGCTTACAGAGAGTTTGCGTTTAGTGTGTACAACTATGTAAGATTGATACATGGGGTTTTTATTTTTTTAACAAAAGCTGTGTTTTTTTTCTCCTTTTCTTTCTAATTTGAGGTAGCCCTTTCCAATGTGATTAGTCACAGGAAGTGCACTCAACCAGTGGCAGAGCAGATGGGAAAACGCTGGCTGATCACAGCCTGAAAAATACAAAATAATTGCAGTTTCCTTTGGAAGAAATGGCCCTGTTAGCCCATTGCCATCATGGATAGTCAGCCTCGTTTTTTTGTTCTTAATCTCCCCTTTCTGCAGAAGCGTACTGGCAGACACAAATTAAAGCCATAAAAGTCGCTGTCCTCATGTGGCAGATGTTCTGACATCTTTCTCACCTGGTGTTGCCGTGGTATATTTACACTACCCCCCCCCCTTGATTTCTTCAGCTTGATTCAACACGATGTCCATCCATTTAAAAGCCGAGTCTAAACGTAGCGTTAAAAAGACAGAATTTGAACATTATCACGCTGTTGAATTTCAGATGTCCTTGGATGCACCTTGTGATTCAAAAGGAGAAACTGACAGGGGCAAGCCACATGAAGCTGCACACTGTATGTTATATCTGCAAGGAAATGAGATCAGGGCTGCTTATTCATGTTTAGTTTATGAGCTTTGCCTGTGTTGCAGCCCTTTAATGTCTAGCTCAAAGCAGAAAAGCTGTTTATTAGAGATTATCTAGCATTGGATTCTTTTCATCCACATTAGACTGAAAAGACTGGTCTGACCTTGAAACTTTGGATAAAGCAGTACATGTCTTCAAACGATTTACTTTTTCTTTATGCTATATCCTTTTATTCTTCTTGTGCTGCAACTCAGTTGGAGGGATTTGGAGGAGATTCATGTCCCAGGGTGAGTATTTGTCAGTAACAGATCAGTCCGTGCCGCTGCAGTGGCAGGTATCTCCATCACCTCAGTTGTGCCTTTCCTCCCCTCCATTGATCAACTTCCAGTGTCTGACTAAGTGGGGTGTGGAAACACATCTGCTGTTTGAGACCCTCAAACAACTGGGGACTCCCTGAAGATCTATACTTAAAGCTCTGCAGAATCTTAGTAGAGGACTCAGATTGAGTGCAGCTCCTTTATATCCTGCTCTTACGCTTGCAGAGAAGCATCTGAGCAATGGTGGCTACTCAGAAACAGGTTGTTTATTGGAACCTTTATATTCTGTGCACAGAAACTGGGAGCTCCACCCTCCATTCCCCCCTGTTCCCGCTGAGCTCTAGATGCCATTGCACAATCTCCTTCTTTCTCTGCACACATAACAGAGTTGCCTAATATTAAGAGGCAATATCGTGTCAGACGCGGCACACACTAACGCACTTCTGCATAGGCTCTATATCTCTCCCACGTTCTCTTGAGTGAAGACGCTAAACAAGGTGTCCTGTGATGGACAGACACAATCACAGTGTTTTCTTGCCAGTACACATCTGTCAATGGATTAGTGCGGGGCCAGTGTTTGACAGGAGATGTGATACAGATTCCCAGGTTATTGGCTGAAGAATAGCTTTACTGGGAAACTTTATTATCTTCTGGTGTTATTGGCAAAAGCCACTGCGCTGAAATAAAGGTTATGTGTGTGAGAAATCTGAAGAGATCATGTGTATACAATACATACACCTATGAACCATGTTTTATCTGGATGACAGAACCTAAATTCTATTTATTTGTTAAAAAATATATCTGATATGTAATGCGTTTCGGATATTGAGGAGGACATAATGAAAAGTGGGCAGATTGCAGGTAAAACTCCAAAAGCTTCTCATTCAAATTGATTTTTTGAACGCGTCTGAAAAGAGTAGGGTCTAAGTTTCATCCAGGCTGTCCTTTGTTACCTGCCAGGTGTGGACGCTGTTATCCTGGATGCAACCTTCTAATGCAAAAGTTTGGACAGTGATCTACCAGGGCCAAATAAATCAATTTGAGCCATTTCAAGCATGCAAACAAAGTGGGACTTAGCTGTAATGAAACACTGCCTCCCTGGAGGCCAACGCATAACACAGCAAGATAGAAAAGGAGCAAATAACTCCTTGTATGAGCCAGCGAAGAAAATAACACTCACTTCAGTAGCCTGGGTAAGTGGAACACTGAGATTCCAAGAATTCATACATCCTTGAACAAAGAGGTTTTGAATATTTCTTCGGGCATGCAGTAATTGCATGAAAGCGTCCTTTTCAAACCGGCGAGACCTTGCCTGGCCTTCGTCCAGCAAGCTCAATGCTGTCCTCAACTGCTCTTACATATTCTTAACAGTCGCATAATACTGGAGCGGTGAACTTCAAGGGCTATTTATGCTTTGGTGGAAAAATATTCCTTGAATTAAATATCACATAACGAGATCAATGAATAACTGTTTGAAGATAGTGAACTGAATGCAATTGTATGTTTTGAAGCTCTGAGGCCAGACACATAGTGACAGTTTGTATTAAGGCTTTTCTGAGGCTAAGGCAACCAAAACAAGAAAAAAACAAAACCAAAATACATTTTTTTCTCATGTTACAAGATACGAATGAGAAAACTAGCATTCAAGACAAAAGACAACATACCCCCCTTCCCACCCTCTTTTGTACTGCATTGGATGAACAGTTTCTCATGGATTTTTGAAAACTTACACACCACATCCAGACATCTGGAGTTTTTTGCTTGAAGGCAAAGCTTTAGAGGACAGCTTCCGTGTCAGACCTCACAAACACCACTGTAAATGTGGCTAATATTCATGAGCAGAAGACATGCATTCAGCTGACATTTTGCCAGCTTTTCAGCGAATGCATTTTTTCTTTAAACCAACTATGGTTTCGGGGGATATGGCTGCAAATTTCTAATGTTCACGAGCTTCCGCATTGCCTGTCTTGGGTCTGACGCAGACTTTCTCAGATGTCACATTTTCCTCGGTCTACTATATTTTTTTGTCGATTACCCAGCGATGGTGTGGGACACATTGGAAAAGTTGAGGTGGGGTCTGTTTGGCAAAAGCAAGATCCACTGATGTAGACTGACGCTTGGCGTAAAGAGCGCTCACAGAAATGGCACAGAGGTAAAAAAGTGTCAACTCCATCAGACAGTGGAGGAAATTCCTATCAAGTCTGTTTAAGAGATCTCAACATCTCCCTCGTCTGCATGTCGGGTGACAGAAGACTCAGTCAGTCAGAGCGAGTCATTGATTCAACCTCAGCCGTACGGGTCAAAATGACTCAGCACTCGTGTCGCTCTCTATTCAGTCTCCTTCTTTTATCTGTCCTTTGGTTTGTCGTTTGATCCGTTTCGCACTGAAGTAATGTGGATTACAAGCCTCATGGTGCAGTAAATGATAGCATCACATTCATGAGCGAGCGTGGCAGCTGCACAAGAGTTTAACGTCAACTAATTCTCACTTGTGGTCACGTGCTGTGTTAAAATCTTTAGACTGACATCATTAATGTGTTGTCAAATATTATGCTCCTGTCTTTAGTTCTTAGATTCACCTTTGCTGTGTGCATGTGTCTAAAAATTATTTTTTGGGCCACACTCGGAATATAATGGAGCTTTGAATCAACTAAGAAGCATCATGCTACACATATTTAGGTTGTAGTATGACTGTTCACTTTAGAGCTAAAATGGAAAGCTGTCTAAATGACTAGTCAGCTATTTGGACATGTGCCATTGTTACGTTTTCTCTCATTTTTATAGGTAAATGCAAAGAACTGAGGAACACCATAAATATTTGCATTCATTAGGTTCCTTATACATTTGCAAAGGAGGGAAGTAACAAAGTACAAATACTTCGTTACTGTACTTATGTACATTTTTAGGTATCTATACTTTAGTTGAGTATTTATTTTTCAAACTACTTTTTACTTTCACTCCCTACATTTTTACACAAATATCGATACTTTCTATTTCTTCCATTTTTAACGTGTCTGAGAGAAATTTGCATTTCCAGTCACTGACAAACATCAAACGATAACACAAAAGAGACAATTGTACTAGTGTATCCTCGTCCCCGGGGCTTATTGCACATATTAAAGAGGCAAAGCCATATCATTTATGTATCATTTATGTATCATTTATAGCAATATAATCAGGGCTAACAGTGGACCGAACCGAGTCCGTAAGTTGTGCTCACTGTACTTCCAGCATCTTAGCTAGCGCTACTGAAGAAGAGCAAAAATAAAAGGAGTAATGTGTTGCAGGTACTTTTAAATACAATGCTCAACAAATATCAACACACACACAAAGTGTGTGCACATTAAACTACTGTTTTTAAATTCCCTCTCATAGCTTGTGTCCTACAGATTCAAGCTGGGTGTGTTTCTAAGGATTAATATTTAGATTGGAATAACTTTTATATCCTCATGTATTATTTTATATTATTACAATAATATATAATGAGGTTTAGTTAGTTTTACACAAAAATAGCTGGTAGAAACATCCTCCAAAGAGCTACTTTTTACTTTTGTACATTTTAGAGCTTGTACTTTTTCACTTTTACCTAAGTAAAAAAGTTGAACCTTTACCAAAGTATTTTTTAACATGAGTATTTGTACTCCTACCAGAATGTCAGTACTTTTGCCACCTCTGTACATTTGTGAATTTCCTGTGAAACATCTGAAGAGTTCCCATCTCTGGGAGTCTCTGGGACTCTGGAATTTGCATGTGATTGATACTTTTAACCATTTGCTGTTCACTAACTAGCAGAATTCTTTTTTCTTTTTCTTTTTTCGCTATTTTATAGAGAAATGAAGTATTATTTATTAAACTCTTTATGGCATTGATAAACTGACACACGGAAAGTTATTACAGCTTGCAGCTGCATCAAAGTGAGAAGCTTTTCTTTGTCTTTTCTAACTGGCACATTTACTCACATTGTCCCTCATTACACACTGGATGAATTCTTTGGCTGTACTCTTCCCTCAGGCTTCGACCAGAACTCCGGCTCCGGAGTGGCTGCAGCTGGTGTAACAGCAGTGGGCAGCAGTAAAAGGTTACCTGTCGAGTTAATACAGCCTGTCCTCTTGTGTGTGTTGGCTATTTGTGTCTGTTCTGGAGGTGCAAGTGTGTGTGAGAGGAACAGGGGCCTGTGAACTGATGCAGAAAGACCAGGCAAAGTTCTCTTGCTGAAATATTTAACAGGTCTGGGAACAGCATCTTCCATACCTGTCTTCTTCCACAAAGGGCAAAGGGGACATGTTGCAACCTCACGTGCATTACTGTAAATGTACTACTATCTGTGAACTGTTTATTTTTCCATTTTAAAAAAATCTATATTTAAAATTGAAAGCCAAAAACAAAAAGGGAAAAAACATAATTATTTATCTGAATTTCTGTGGTTAAACAGCTCTATAAGCAAAGATTGTGATGCATTCAAGCAACATATTTCCTATTACAGAATTGAAAGAAGCAGAATATATTCAATCTAGTTTGTTTGATGCCAAATTTCAGATGTTTTTCTAACTACACTTCATTTTTATCACATATTTATGAACTGAATATTTTATTTGTATCTACTGAGCATTAGTATATGGCCGCATAGTAAATACAATCAATTTACCATGAAGTACATCTGAACTAAATTTTTAATTGTATTGATTTTCTCACTTCATTGTTTGCTTAAATAAATAGAAAGAAATAACACTGACACCGCTCTGCAGCACCTGCTGGACCGGCAGCAGAGCACTTCCTCTAACAGACTGATTCTGCTTCACTGACACAAACATCGACACAGAAAATCTTTCATACGTGCCATGACCCTCTATAACAAATGTCATTTTGACTGCTGTAACAAATATGGTGTAAAGTATTTCTCATCTTATCACATCTCATCTCTGCAAATCTCGAAAACTAGAGTCAAATGAAAGGTTTGACATTTGTGTATGAAAAGAAATTCAAAAGATAAATTGTCCAGCAAAATATGTGTGTGTGATTGTGGATTTTTTTCACATTATGCTGTGTAACACTGTCAAAAAGCCACATGTTCACAGTTCACCTCAGGTGGCATCACAGAGAGGCTTTTAAATGTAATCATTCGATTTCTTATTATGAAATTAGCAAGACTTTTGTGATTATGTCTTAAAAATCCAGAGAATTTTATTTTTGAGGATGAATGCTGAAAAACAAAAGTGAATGACCATGATCATTAAACCCTGAAGTATCATCGCTTTAAAAGCAGACTGTTTTGTGCAAATCGCTGCAAGGGAACACATCTGAAAACCACTGCTTTCACAAAAGAAAAAAGAAAAAAAGTGGAAGCTCTACAAACACTGGTTTATTCCTTGGGCCTGATCCGATTTAAAATGGACCAAGCAATGGGAAAAACTGTCCTGTGGTTACATTTAAAAAACATGTTTGTAACTCATGGATGCCAAATTCCCACAGTTCAAAAGCCAGGAACCACAACGTACTGGGGATGTTGGTGATTAGTGCAATTCACACCTGTGAAGGCTCCACTCATGCTGAACCACATGCTGCCATTCACGCAGTGTTTTCAGGGTTAGGGTTAGGCCCAAACGACATTCCAGCACAACTACATATATTACAACAGCATGACCGAATGAGTCCAGATACTAAATGGTCGAGCAGCATTGGAACATGGCCCTCATTGAAAAATGAATGCAGTGAAAAATGTAAAGCAAGACAAATGATGCAACTGAACTGCTGAGCAGCTGAAATCCAACATGCAGCAATAATAAATGGGAAAACATTTGGCTTTCAGATTTACAGCAATTGGTCTCCTAATCTCTCAAATGCTTTAGATGCTGTTGCTATAAGAAGAGGTGATGCAGCACAGTGGGAAACAAGCCTCCGACACAGCTTTATTCATACATGTTGCTGTCATCAAATTCAAAATGGCCATACATGTTTCAATAACATTACAACATTTGAGTAGCTGTCTTAGTAAATCAGTTCTGTTTTTTATTTGAAAATACGGCATCCCAGCCTTTCTGAAAACGAATTGGAAATACGGCGCTTAAATGTAAGCAAATCAAATGCGGCCATAAGGAAGTGGAGCTGTAAAATTATACAAAATGGGACACAGGCTAATGTAGGCAGTTATCTATTAATTAATCAGGAGCAAGGAATCACAAGTGTACAAGCTACAACACACATTCTCTCAGACAGCCTGTTTAAGTGCAGTCCAGCCTGGCTGCCCTCCCGTCGGCCTCTGTGACTGTGCCATTGGTCTTTAATGAAATGGTAAACTTCAAATGGCAGCTTCCCGCTTTAATTACTCCTGTGGAAAAGTCAGCTAATTCCATTTTTTATGGCTCTCAACAACGGTTTATTGCTTTGCCAGTTAACACTGCTTGCCTTGTGTTTCCCTTATTGTTCCAATGAGTGAATCGCCGGAGAAACCAGAGCGCCATAAGCCACTCTGCCCCAGCTCAGCCACACCCGCAGGGACCGCAAACGCGGCTGTTGTCGGCCACCCGAACTTAAGTGGAAGGACAGATGTGGAGCAGAGCACTAGTGAGCAATAATTCTAACATAATGATCTGTGAAGAAAGGGAGCAAGGGGGAAGACGAGAAACAGAGACAATAAGAGATTGAGATGGAGAGGACTATTGTCAGGGGAGGCAGAAAGCAACAGCTTCACTAAACCACTTCAAAGGAATAATTTGGGAGTCGCTGTGGCAGAATGCAGCTGCCTGACAAATTATTGATACCCAGAGCAGACAATTTTGCTGCATACCGTGGAAATAATGCGCTGTTGTTGCAACATCACTTAACCAAAAGAGTTTAACTTCGGGCTAGGCAGCTAATACTGGCTTGGATATTGTGTTTTGGAACAGTACCGCGTAATTATAACCAAACTATTACTTTTAAATTACCAGTAAGGTAATGAGATGGTTTTAGGGAACAAGACTTTGGCTGTCAGAGTAACTCTCTGAATGCCAAATGAAGTGTGTGGAACATGCATATTTGTGGCATTATCAGTGGAGATCTTCACACATTGTGATCTCCAAATAGTTGTAAGTGGGACTTGAAATCCCACATGGCTTGTTTCTGCAGTCTGAGGACAAGAACAGCAAAAGATCACTGTTGCTGATTTTTCTCTTTTTGGCAGATAGTTTTCCCTTTGTTATTAAGAAAACCATGTTGTACTGCAGTGTTAAATTTCAAATTCATCACTTCCTGGGTGCAGAACAGATTGGTTACCCAGTGCCTATTTTAATTTAGGCAAACGATTTCTTTTTAATTGACTTTTTGCTAAGCCTCGCTTCTGAGCAGCTAATTTCCAATCATATTTCAGCAACTATAAGAACTGCTCTGGATTTCTCCATGTTAATGCGAGCTTCATGGTGTTTGAGTTCAACAATATTGTGCATTACAGCGTTTCATTTATAGTGTGGTAGCTAGTATATAATATAAATATTAAAGATTAAAGGTAACAGACAGAACTAGCTTAGTATAATAGCAATGGATTGCTACTTCCAAAGGCCAGTAACTGATCACTGACTAACAGGTTTGGATTAGTAGTTCTTTTGCTCCAGATTATGTTAAAAAAATGCAAATTCAGACTGTTTTGTTAGTGTGTTTGTTAGGCCCCGGAACACGATATTTAATATAAATAAAGAGCAGACTTTAAATTTTGAAAACAGATGGAACTCAGACTTTATGTCATATCTCAGAAGTCCTGGATTCTGTTATACAGAACACTAGTTGCCATGTTAAGTTTGGATTTGCTGAAGCAGCTTTAGCCATCTTTAAGAGAGTTAGTTATCGAAGCACAAACCTAGTTGCAATTTCTTTTTGAAAATGTAGAAAGGTTGCAGCCAAAGTATTAAAGTATTGCAAAATAAAGTCTGCTCTTAGGCTTTTGTGAATGTTTCAGTTTCTGAGAAGGATTATATTGTCATAATACATTTAGTATTATTATGAACAACATAATAGCTGCAATAGATGCATTTTACAAAATGCAGTACTGTGCAAAAGTGCAGAAATCCTGTATCCTGACAGTCGGTCACTCTTTAAATCATTTCTGATGAGGCTGCAGCGAACAGTCAGTGGATCGACTGATTGGTTAGATACATCTCTTGGGTCCTAATTCAGCTCTTGGCTGTATTTTTCATTTTTTAATGACATAACTTTCAGATACTGTTCATCTGCTGTAGATAGTCTCTGGGTCTGCTCCTGCTTTTGTCCTCCTCTGGTCCAATTTACTTAATTTTTTTACGAGCACACTGCACACCATGCTGAGATATGTCAAGTATTTGGTTAGGAATCATCTTGTTGGCACAAAAACACAATTTTATTCCTGCCAAACTTTGTTACTGTTTGCCCTTTTTGTAGAGTTAACAAAAAATGTTTTTGTCACAGGCTGCTAGAAACAGTGTCTAAAGATACATTATAAAACTGGTTCTTTGCTGAGTTGTCTGTGTGCAGACATTACATTGGTTCATACTTGAGCTAGGTACCTTTTCTATCCCTGAATGACTCATAGGTCGGGGTTTAATGGGTTAAGAAACAAAAAACAAATGGTCAGATACAAGGACTGGACTGAAAATGAGCGCCAAAGCAGCCTGGAGACCACTTAAAAATAGCTTTGTGGAAGGAAAATATAAAGATATAAGGGATGGCTCAAGACTTTTGCACAGTGCTGTATGTAAATAAGAACTCAGCTGGAAACATTAGGAAGTATTTGTAATGTATGCGCCTGTCTGACAACTAGCCCCCATTGCTTTGAATAGGACTGTAAAATCAATTTAGTTAATGTGCCACTGTGACAGTGGGCGCTTAATAGCAATTGGAAGGAAAAAAGGATGTGGTGCATTACTGCAACAACCCAAAAATCATGGAGATGCATTCAGTCGTATTTTAATTGCTGAGCATTTTCAGTTTGACCAGCAAACTCCACGTCTTTAACTTCAACTACCTTCATTTGGCCAAAGTTGAATTAAGTTTTATTCACTAACCCTAGCACTGAGCTGGAATTTGCCACTGGTATTTCCAAGCTTCAGAACTCCAATGTTCAGTGTGTCCTGCATGCATTAGTTATTTACTCAATTTCTTGCAAAGCACTGCTTATCACAAATAATTATTGAAACTTGAGTTTGATCTTTTCCATTTTTGACATTCAAGAAGGAGACACTGGCTTTCAAATGCGTCTGGCATTCTGACTCGTCTGGGTTCGGCGTTAATGCAGTCAGGATGAAGCGCTCTTCAGGACTGAACTGAACATCTTCATTATCAGAAAGCATTCTCAGTGCCACTGCAAGATCAAGGAAGCATGCTGAGGCTGCAGTGAGTGGGGAGCGGCTCTATTCCTCTTTTTATAAACTGGCAGACTCCGACACATAGCTGTTTCCAGTTCTGATAATACAGCCCTATGTCTCTGTATCTTGTGCTCCAGGAGCAATCTGTGCCAGGTGGCTGGTGAGTAGAAACAACGCAGGGACCACGAAGTACACAAACATACTGTCACTGTGTAGCATTCTGTGTGCTCTACAAAGGGCACGAGGAGCTCTGCTGAGTTTTTTTTTTCCACTTGCTGGTTAAGATACAGCATAATGGTCAGCCAACTCATAGTGTGTTTCTTTGACCTGAAGGAAGCCAGTATCCATGTTGACGTTGTCAGACCATCTGGTTAGGCAGAGGAGAATCCACAGGTTTTTGCAGCTTCCCTGTAGATATTCTAAAATCCCTTCTACTAGTTCATGCTTTATCCAGCATACACCCCATTGAGGCTTCTGCTGTGTGTACTTCACAACTAACAAAGTCCCATATTCACACTCCAGCTACTTTTTTTTGGGTAATGCTTGTGTATTTAAAGCCAAATGCCAGATGGCTTTTGACCAGGGAGCTTGGCATCATTCAATTTCTAACTTAAGCATTCAGTATGTACACTGATTTGGGTTTAGTACCACCGAATTTAAAATGACAATCAAGCAAATCCATCATAGTCCCGACATCTGAGTCGCTCAGGAAAATTTGTCCAATAAGAGTGTCGGCATTTTTGGAACTGCAAATACATCAATATGATCGGATTGGAGTGAAAAAGTGGATAAAGAACCAATAATAGTATTAGAATGCAAATTACAAATTGGAGAAACTTGGTGCACTATTACAATGAAATTAAGAGAGAAGGAGCAAATGTAATCTTAAGAATATGGACCAGAAAAGCCATTAAGCATTTTCAGCTGCGTCTATTAAACCCTGGACCACAAATCCCCGCAGTATGAAGACCTAGAAGAATATCTTATATCAAGAACATGTTTCACACAGAAGGATAAGAGACGAGAGAGTCTAAGACGGAATGAAGCTGTTAATTGCAGACAGCACCGGGTGTGAGAAGAGCAGCAATCACTTGCTAAGTCTTCCAGAAGAGAAGGATTAAATAAACACAAGCCAGTACAAAGCCCCGGTAAGGTTTCAACAAGAGGTTGGGTCAATTAAAGCGGACAAGGCTGGAAAACGATAAAACAGCAAACTGGAAGGCGAGCAGCACTACCTACTACTGCTGGACCAAAATTAATAACAGAGTAGTATTTACCAGTGCTTTTTGAATTAGTGCAATGAGAAAACTTGTGTGTGCTCAGTTATGAAAAAAAACCCAAAACAACAACAACAAAA
>VOQJ01014434.1:33646-54621 GCA_015052665.1 Apistogramma diplotaenia | reverse complement strand
AGTCCATACTTCATTAAATTACACACACTATATATTTATATTTATATATATATATATATATATATATATTTATATTTATATATATATATACATATATATATATATATATATATATGTATATATATAGGAGTTTTCTCTCTATATATGACAGGACATCACTGATCTAAATCCAGGTGTGCCCTGGAAGCTGATTACTCACGTCTTCTCCAGGCTCTCCTGCTTCACCAGATTCTCCCTTGTATAACAGACAGCACATGGTGAATGTATTGTTATGTTAGTATCTGTAAGTACATGCCTTACTTTGTTCCACTATCATACTCACTCTCTCTCCTTTGATGCCGGCAACACCCTTGTCTCCCCTGTTACCCTGAATGACAGCAGTTGTTCATTCAGATATACAATTTTAATGAAAAAGCACTTAATACTTTCAGCCTGTCTTCTGTCACTCACCAGGAGGAAACTTACGCTTTGGTCGGACTCACCTTTTCACCAGGCAGGCCTCGCTCTCCAACTGTGCCTGGCAGCGTTAGACCAGGAGGACCCTGCATCAATCAGAACCAGGACTGTCAGCTGCATTCACAAATGCTGCTCTATTGCGTCACAGCAGATATGCTTTATGCAGCAGCTACTTCCACATTAATGCCAACAGGAGTGACTCACCCTCTCTCCTTTCGGTCCAGGCGGTCCAGTCACAGCCTGTAAGAGTAAAGAAAATGGAGAAAATAATAGTAATTACCTGCACAGCATAGTGTGAGTTGTTGTTCGTGCAAAAATGAAAACGTGTACGTACAATCCTTGGTATTAGGTATCATATCAGCCTAATCGTTGTCTCTTCTCAAATATTAATTTTGATGATTTACTGAATGTCTTCAGAAAGAACAGTACACTCACTGCTTAAGTGGAAAGTGGGCATCTTGGACTGTGACTGAGCATACTATAATTCAGAACAGAGACCTCGTCCTGTTAAAAAGGAGCTCCTCCCTATCGTCATTTGCTCTCTGGAGATCATTGGAGTTTTCTCTCTAATATTATAGCATGCCTCACCTGTCATCATGGAAATATAAAATTAAAATTAAATTAAATGGTTATATTTATTCAGTGATTTGTATTTTAACGTTCTTTTCCATTTAAGTTCACCGTTTTTAGATTCGTTTTTTTCAAAATCGCTGAATTTTCGCATTTACTGTTCAAATAATAAGAAGAGACGGCGGCGAGGCACCTGCCCGGCGAGCCTCACCATGGATTGCGCAATGCCCAATTGGCCAATCCGTGGTGAGGCTGGGCATAGTCGTTGACAGTGACTATGCTAACTGTGCTGCATGCTATGCAGTGAGACCGTATTGCTGTCCCTCTGCATGTCGCTATTAAAATGTTCCAACACTTTTACTATATGAACTAAATTTCTATATTTTAGCTGGTGTATATAATGCAAAATGTTTTCAATCAACAACTGTATGTAAAGTATTGTTGTGCTGAGCGATCATAAAACTTCTGCATACACTAGGTGAGGCACGCAGTGCTCGTGCCTCATGGCAGGGGGCGCTGGTGATCCCAGCGACTCCTCGGCTGCAGAATAATAGAATTAGACAGCAAGCTACAGTAAACAGTTAGCAAACAAGTTATCGATGCTGTTCTTCAAAAGGAGCGGCGCATGGACTTCATTCATAAATGAAGGTACGAAGATAATAATGTTTTTTTAAAGTTATTTTTTCTACGTTAGTTTGTATATGTAAAGAATACTGATATAGATAGATACTTTATTTTATCCCGAAGGAAATTTAATATAAAATTTTAAACAAAACACGTTAACTGTTGCCACTCAAATGTGAATAAGCTGCTCTCTAGGATTCATATGTTTGTAAATCTGATGTGATGACGTCAGTGCCTCATTAGCCAAGGCCCTCACCGCACGTCACTGGTGAGGACAGAATGTGTGTGACAACAAATGTTTGAGAGAGATCCTCAGCAGATGAACAAATGTCCATATCAGTTTATCAGAGCCACAAAGGAACTCATCTCTATTAATATCAGCATCTTTCTTTTTCTCAAAGACACCAGCAACCAGAACGCCTATAGAATCTGCTATAATTGTATCCGGGAAAGAATGAAATAAAATGAATTTTTTATAAGTTGTTTTGTTTTTCATTTATTGCATCTTCTTCACTGCACTCAGTGCAGCAGAATTTGATCAATTCATGACAACACCAGTGCTTCTGAATGCTTGGTTCTGTAATGCATTACTACTAACTGTTTTCAAAAGCATACCATAAGGTTTCATGGCAAAGAAACTGTGAGAGTAAAATGCAAATTAATGAGCATGAAAAACTCAGATTTGATGTGTGGCATTATCAAATTAATTCATCAAAATTAACAGCCTGTAGTTCAAGCTAGTTATATCTGTGTTTGAGGAAAAATTCAATTCATTACAAAAAGTAGCAGCTTAATAAAAGCTTATGTCACAATTAAAAGTATTTATGCCAAGTATTAGTATTACAAACTAAAAAAATACATCAAGCCATCTCTAATATAAAGTCAAGCAGAGCTAATTAAAGTATGGATACTGTTTGCAACAATGTGATAAGCAATTAATGGGGAATATTATGTAAATGACCTTGTCTGTCATTTTCAGTTTTACTCTGCAGAAATTTGGCTTCATTTTGAGCCTCAGTGACAGAATCAACACAGGGAAGCTAAGCCAAGCCGATCCATCTCCACAGATATCTGCGATCATTCGCAAACAGCATGACATTGTTCGTCCAGTCCACTCTGCTTTTTTAATTCCCATCAGAAGCTTTTGTGTATGATCACTGTTTATTAGATGATTAGCAGTTAAAGTTGGATAACCTATAAAGGTACATCAGCAGTAGTAAGACGTCATGGTCAGAACTTCAAAGGAGATAAAACTCGTGTTCAAAGTTTAAAAAAAAAATCACACAGGGCTTGCAAAACAATACAGCTGTGGAGTAAAAATCTATGGATCAATAGAAAACAAATCAACCTCAACGTGACAGAAAGGAGCAGCACATGACCCAAAGCATGCAAACCCATCTGTCAACCAGTGTTTGTATTAAAGCCAGGCCTTCGGCACAGAGAGCTGCCAAACAGAAGTGGCACACTAGAATTTGTCAAGGATTTTAATTCTGATAAAATCGACAGGGATGAATGCCGAGCCATAGATTCTTTGACAGCCAGTCAGCTGGACGACTACCGCAAGTAGTGTGGCACTCACAGTACAGTCTGAACTGTATCGGTCAAGAATTATATCTAGAATGTGGCAGCTCAATCTGAGAAATACTTCCTTGAATGTTAGTCAGCAAAAGTTGTGCTTGAAGCTTGAATTCTTGCATTAAAAATTCACAAAGTCACAACATATCCAGTTTATGGAAGGAATGCACAAACTGGATGCACTGCATACTGCAATGTATGTCTGTAAAGTAAAGGTCTTACAGAGAAATTAAGATTAAATTCTCAAAAAGGACTTTTTAACACCCCAGACAGCCGAGGTACTGCAGCGTGTTTCACCTGCCCACTAAACAGCTCAGAATGTCCAAGGTTAGAAGTGCATCACTGGCCTGATTGTTTAAATATACAGAGGCAGAAATGAGAGCAGGTCCACATTCATCTGGCATAACACAACACAATTACATAATTGTGTTTGACCTTATTAATTACAGTTCCCATTTTGAACGACCCAAAAATCCCACAACTGCCCCGACAATATACTGACTAGATGAAGCTTGCATCTACAAACTGATATCAACCTCATGTCTCCCACTGCTGCAGCCATCGAAGCGTTAGCATAGTTAAAGCATCTCGAAATGCAACAAACGACGATACTCCAAATCAGTTTAAAGAAGAGTAGACATGCAGGGGCAAATATCTGCAGCCCACTGGGGTTAAGGCTAGTACTTTAAGAGGTGGCAGTGGCTCAGATGGTAGAGCGGGCCGTCTACCATTTGGTAAGTTGGTGGCTCGACCTTCCTGAGTCCCTGAGCCCTTCGGTCTGGATGCCAAAGCTTCCTTGGCTGAGATACTGAACTCTGAGTTCACTCCACTGGAGTGTGAGAGTGTTAGAAAAGTACTTAGGCATAGAAAAAAAGGTGCTGTGTCATTGGGTGAATGAGACTTTTAGAAGAAAGCACTTTAAGTGCTCACCCGAGTAGAAAGGCACTATATAAGCAGCAGCCCATTTGCTGCTCCTAAAGCAGGAATCAGAGTAGCATCACCTGGTGTCAGATAAAAACTCTTGAATACAGTAATACAACTATATGTATATTTTTTTAATTATTACTTCATATAGCAAACCATTCTGCAGCTCAGATGACAACAGATGAAAACAACCACAAAGCTGAATCCATTAACTGTCCCTGTTAGACAGAGGCTGCTCAGTGAACACAACATCTGCTCACATTCCCTGGAGGCCCGCTGTCTCCCTGCTCCCCCTTCAAGCCAGACTGCCCTGGAGGTCCTGCAATGCCCTGATGAACAAATTACACAATGTTAACACTGAGAAGGACTTGATAGTGCTGACGCAGGTAAGCATTACATGACATAAACTCATACCTGCTTCCCTGGTAATCCAGGTATTCCCTCTTTGCCAGGCACCCCATCTCTTCCAGGAACACCAGGTTTGCCCGCTTCACCCTGAGGAGCAGTAAACACATGTGATGTGTATTCAGCATTAAAGATCATACAATCCTTATAAATCAGCACAGCTGTCTGTGTTAAATTCAACTGAAACACTATCTTTACTTGATAAACCAACTGATGTCATCAATAAATAAGTTATAGTCTACACAATAAGACTGTAAATATTGTGTACAATGCCAGATGGAAGCACATTTTTTGTCATTTTTTCCTCTGGTGGACTTTTCTGCATCTATTGTGATAGCTTTTCTTGTTAAATAGTACAACAGCAGTTAATTTCGGCTTCTTCGCTGCACACTCTAATTTCTAATATATTTAATCTACAATAGCAAGGTCATCTCGCACAAAGCCAGCAGTTAGCCACATGGATGAGTGAGAAAACAAAGAAAAAAATAATGACAGAAATGTTGGCTTATCCTCAGAAATAGTAAATACGGTCTGAAATCACATATGCTACTAAAAAACCTCAATGTAGCCGAAGCTGCCATTTATCAGCAAACGCTCAGAACAGATGTTTTGGCATTTTCAGTTAATCACCTCCCTATTTTCAGTTACAACAGAAAATGCCTGAGGGTCAATTTTTTTTCCTCAATTTTACATTTCCTCACTGTGTGACATATTGCAGCCACAGCAGGATTAAGATGGCATACTCACCACCTGCCCTGGCAGTCCTGGAGGCCCCTGTGGACCCTGCAGGGACGGAGAAAATACACTGGTATGAAGGAACACATTTGATACACACCATGAGATTTTAAATGAATTTCCTGGAGAAAAAAAAAACATGACAGCATGTTTTTCTTCCTGCAGAGAAGTTGTGATTTATGGGAACACATACAACAGCTCCTGGGGGACCTGGTGGTCCTGGCAGACCCGTGCTCCCCTGTGCACCAGGAGGACCCTGCAGAGACGAGAAGTAAACTCACTGGGTGCTTATGTGATGTGCATCACCACTGTGTGCACTATTATATTACTGAATCCTAGAGAAATGTAATGCATTTTATAGAAGATGTAAAAATGTGTTATACCTGCACACCAACACCTGCTTCTCCTTGATTACCCTGTGAATACAAAGGTTTTGAGGTTGATTAACCAAGCAGCAGCAACAGCAACAACAAAAATCTAAATAAAGTAACTTTTTTTTGTGCACTGAAGTTTTGAAAATGTAGTGAACTCACCTTTACACCTGGTGGACCTGGCAGCCCAGTGGGACCCATGGGACCCTGTTAAAAACATACTGTTAACTGTTAATAAGAGTCTTTGAATGTGTGCGCACACTTTGTTTCATACTTACAGTTGGCCCCCTAACACCTGGCTCTCCCGGGTTTCCCTATAAGAAAAGTCAGAAACAAAGTCACATATAACAAAAGAAACAATTTAATCTGCACACAGGCCACATGCTAAAGGAACATTTTTACATTCTGAAATGCTTAATGACTTTGCTGATGAGAATTAGGCGAGAATATCAGTAGTATTTGTCACTAATTATAACTTTCTGCTAAGAGCTTCCATTCAGAGCAATCCCACTGCCATAACACAAGTCTAGAAGATCACTGAGACCAAGTAACAAACAATCCTGCATATGCCTCCCCCCCCCCTCAACAAAAAACAGAAGAAAAAAAAAAGGTTTCTGTGTTGAGTCTTTGACTCTAGGCTAAATGGCTATTGGCGATAGGTTGAAATGTAACAAAGTGATGTTTTCATGTAACTCCAAAATCCAGAGCTGAAAAATGAGTCAAAAGCATCAGAGTCTGTAATGGCTTCTAAAAGCAAGTACATCCACATTTGTATATTTATTTGTATATTAGCACTAATTAGCAGGTATCCATCTACTGCACTCAGCAACTATACATCCTCAGGTCTAAATACGATCACTCCAAAAAAAAAAACAACAACAAACAAACAAAAATAAATAAATAAAAATTCTAAATGTTGGTTTTTAAAACTAATTTCAGTCTTCACAGTAACTGTATGGGAGTAATTTATATGCTTATTAAAATTATATGCAGGCAGTTAATCATAATCATCAAAAGGTCTTCTCCTGATTTATTAAAGACTGAAATTGTAGCATTCTTTTATGTATATACCTTTCTGTACCCCTGCAGTCCATAGGTCCACTTTGCTAACCAAGAGAGCTAACATTAGCTAATAACTTCACCCTCTCATCCAAACGTGTTACTTTTTGCTCAAAAAACAAAACAAAACAAAAAAACTAAACAATTTGACCAATTTTGATACACTGTTAACTCTCAGGAAGAACGCAAATAACTTTGAATTTCAAAATGTAGAACTGTTCCTTTAAGCAACATATTTATACATACATATGTTTAGAAAACTGAATGCTTAAAAAGGTATACACTTTTTATGTACTCAGTAATCAACAACATAGAATTATAAATACTATCATACACAAATATCTCAATCGGACACATACAAGTGCTCAGCTGACAGACAACAGGTAGGACAATACAAACAAAGGATCAACCATGTCAACAAACAGGCACTTGCATGCTAAGCTCTGAAAAAAAATCACTGCTGTGCAAGGGATAAGCAAATAACAGACACCAGGCACAGCTGCATGCACGATAAGCAGATTCAAGCGAATCGACAACCGTACTTTCTGGAGTGCACCCAGTTTAGTATTCCCCCCACTACTGTACACGAGAGCTGCAGCTGAGGATGTCAGCCGACTTGCTTTCATCTCTTCCAACAAAATTATGGTGTTTTATATATTTAAAATTTGACTTCGAAATTCAGTCCTCGAGTTTGACACAGATCCTTTGGGGACACTTCATGAGGAACTGATCAAGGTCTGACTCTTATCCCAGACCTCAGCTCCCAGAAGCATGTTTCCAATAAGAGTGAATTAAGATTAAAGTGTTGAAATTTGCCTGAGAGGTACATGACAGAGTGTGCATCCTGATGATAGGTTGTTCTACTGGTGTTAATTCCAGCTCCATTTTTCACCCTACTTGCTGTTTAAGCTATAGCCCAGTGGCATCTTATCAGTTTCGGTTGAATCCTAATTATATCTGATGCTGCAGGGAAAGATTCTCCAAACCCTTCACACCTCCTTCCCCAAAGCTCAAGCATGCCAGCCATGAGCAGAGAACCTACCGGTCTGCCTAGAACTCCTGGGAACCCAGGCAAGCCCTGGAGAAGATGACAGACAAGGGAAAGTGGATGACAGGAGGGTGGGGGGGACAGGTGGGTGGAGAACAGTGATGGAACAGGGGAAACAAACAACACATAAAAGGAAATGGACGTAGACACACACACACACATAGGCAGAGAGAGAAAGTTAGAGACTGAGGAGTTAGTCGCACAGCTGGTTATTGCCTATGAAGCCTCGGCCCAAGGAGGGAAACAGCTCCGCTGGTTTTGAACTTGCAGCCAACCTGCAGCTTTAAGTCTGCAGATCAAGCCAAAAAGAAGCAGACTGGGTTACTGGTTACTCACTGGTTGGCCTTGAGGACCAGCAGGCCCTGTTGGACCCTGCTCAGACATGCAGGGAAGGAAAACAAAAAGTGTGAGGTGTATTTTTCTTCTTCTTCCCTTACGTTTACTTACGCCCCACGCAGGAAACCATGACTTACAGTATTTCCCAAAAGTGTGTTTGGGCATTTAGTGATTGCTGTGATTGATGAGAGAAAAGATGAAACTTTAATATGTTCTTTGCAGAGATCTCTTCACTGCTTGCTACATACACTATACTGCCAGAAGTATTCACTCGTCTGCCTTCACACACACACAATGAACTTGAGTGACATCCCATTCTTAATCTAAAGGGTGTAATATTATGTCAGTCCACCGTTTGCAGTTATAACAACTTCAATTCTTCAGGGAAGGCTTTCCACAAGGTTTAGTGTGTTTATTGGAATTTTTGCCCAATTTACAGAAGTGCATTTGTGAGGTCAGACACTGATGTTGGATGTGAGGGCCTGGCTCGGAGTCTCCGCTCCAATTCATTCCAGAAGTGTTCTATCAGGTTGAGGTCAGGAGTCTGTGCAGGCCAGTCAAGTTCTTCCACACTAAACTCGCTCATCCATGTCTCTGTACACTGGTGTGCAGCCATCTTGGACAGGAAGGGGTCATTCCCAAACTGTTCCCATGAAGTTGGGAGCACGAAATAGAGTAAAATACCTTGGTGTGCTGAAGCATTAAGAGTTTCTTTCACTGGAACTAAGACACCGAGTCCAACTCCTGAAAAACAGCCCCACGCCATAATTCCCCCTCCACCAAACTTTATACTTGGCACAATGCAGTCAGACAAGTACCGTTCCCCTGGCAACTGCCAAACCCAGACTCATACATTGGATCGCCAGGCAGAGAAATGTGATTCATCACTCCAGAGAACACGTTTCCACAGCTCTCGAGTCCAGTGGCAGTGTGCTTTACACCACTTCATCTGATGCTTTACATTTGGCACCCCAGCATCCAGTGACCTGGCTCTGTGATTTTACGTGGCCTACGTCTTCGTGGCTGAGCTGCTGTAGCGCCCGGTCGATTCCGCTTTGTTATAATCTCTGTGACAGTTGACTGTGGCATATTTACTGGTGAGGAAATTTCACGACTGGACTTGATGCACAGGTGGCATCCTATCACAGTCTCATGCTGGAGTTCACTGAGCTCCAGAGCGTGACCCATTCTTTCTCAAATGAAGCAGCCTGCATGCCTACGTGTTTGGTTTTATACACCTGTGGCCATGGAAGTGACTGGAACACCTGAATTCAACGATTTGCATGCATGAGTGAATACTTTTGGCAATATGATGTACTTTTAAAACCGTAAATAAGCAGATGATCAATGATATATATATATGTATATCAAAAAAAAACATGCGCACTTACCGAGTTTGCTGAAATTAATGTTTAAAATACATATTTACAAAGTCAGTACTATATAATTTTCTTTATGGCAATTTTAAAGTACAGTGCTGTTAAAATCAAGTTCACTTTCAGAAACTTCTGGTACACATCCCACATTGAGGATTCCATTTACCGGTTTCCCATCTTGTCCCGGTTTTCCCAGTTCTCCTGGTGTTCCCTGTAAATACAAACCACACATTTGTATAATGACAAAACTCAAAATAACTATCATACTAGTTTCTTATTAGGCTAGATAAAAAAACAAAAAAAAAACAAAAAAACTTTTAAGCAATACTTATGCTTACTTGTTTTCTTGATGAAATTTAGCTGAAAACTTCAGCAAATATGGTCATTTTTACACTAAAGTTTTGCAGAATAAATGAGAAACAGTGTTTTAATTAGTGGGACTTTGTGACGGAAGACACATTTTAACAGCTTCAGACAAAGCATGACTAACTATTTCCCCATGTTTACGCTAAGCTAAGCCACTCTGCAGCTGTTATATTTAGTTGGCAGATGTGTCATCTTTTCATCTCACTGATTGAAAAACAAAATAAATGTATTTTCCAAAAAAATAAAAAGTTAAAGGTGGCAGAGACAATAGTTAAAACACACTTTGAGTTCATGACAATCCTCTAATCCAGGTGACACCTGAGAGGCTGCTCACCTGTGAGCCATCGCGCCCTTTTTCACCAGGCTCTCCTCTTACGCCTTTATCACCTCGAGGTCCCACAAAACCCTGCAAGTCGTATTCAAATAGTTTATTATATTGAGACATGCATGATGTGGCATAACATAAGATGTGTGTTTGAGTAATGTGCATAAATCTAACCTGATCTCCTTTAGGCCCTGGTGGTCCTGTAGCACCAGGTTCTCCCTTCTGCCCACCCACTCCTGGAGGGCCTCTACCCCCAGGGGGACCAACCAGCACTGAGTCAGCAGATGCTCCCTACAATGAATATACATTTTATTGTTTTCTGAACTTCATTCTTGTCCTACTTTTACTAAATATTGCATGACAGCAAGAACTTAATGGAGTTCACCTTTTGACCTGGTGGGCCAGCTGCTCCTGTTAAGCCAACCTGACCCTAATAAACAGAAGAAACAATCAGCTGACTGCAAAAAAACAACAACATGAAATTCACTAAAACAAGAAATTTAACTTCATCAACCTAATGTGAACACTTACAGCATCTCCTTTGCCACCTTTCTCTCCTCTCTCCCCCTGAAAGAACATAAGCACGTCATCAGTGTGCGGTTATGTCCATGAAAAGGAAAATCCTCATTTGTTTTCCTAACTCTCCTCTCCACCTTTTCTCCCGGTCTTCCTGCCTCTCCTAGTTCCCCAGCTCGTCCAGGAACACCTGGTATTCCTGGCTTGCCGGGTTCTCCGGCAGGCCCCGGGGGTCCCTCTGGCCCTCGTTCGCCGATGGCTCTTCCTGGAGGTCCCGTTGGTCCCACGGGTCCTCGGTCTCCTGTGTCTCCTTTGCCACCCCTCTCTCCAGGAAAACCACGAGAACCCTAGTGCCAAACAGGGAACAGAGGCTATTTCTCTATCAACTCATTAGATTAACCTGCACTATAAAGTAAAAATCTAAATGAGGCACACCATGCTATCTAACTGGAAGTCTTCACATGAATTTGTTGTTTCACTTTAAGCCTCTAAGATGCTTAGTCACACTTACATCTGCTCCAGATGGTCCTCTCTGCCCAGGTTCACCCTTGTCTCCCTTTTCACCTTTCTCTGTCTTCGGCACTATGGGAGCCACAAGTGCGTCCTTCCTGTCCACAATCACCTTCAGATCAGACACCTGCATGGAGCAGAAATCAGAAATGGAAGAGCTTTATAACTTTCAGCAGCAGATGCCCAGCTGCAAAACATTTCATTCCCCAAATAAAAACAGCCATTTGGAATTCATCTCAGCAGCTCAAAAATTGCTCATAAACAGTGTCACTTTAACCTGCTGGGCATAAATTCTAAAATATATAAACAGGTGTATGTGCATAATAAATTAGGGACTCAAGCCTGCATTTACTCAGCTGAAATTTTTTTTACAGACTAAATGAGCTGCTGAAAAAAGATCAACCATAAATGGTATGATGACATTTGCAGGAACAAACTGGCAAAAATAACACTTTGCATACATTTGTAGGAAATGCTCCATTAGCAAGCGCATTATGCTAAAATACTTATCTATATAGTTACAACAGAAGCAAGAGTAAGAGCTGAGATTAAGAATGTTTCGATAATTGCATTTTTTTTATAACAACATCCATCCATAAAAGTTGAAAGTCAAAAGAAATCGTGTTCAAATCGAGTTAGTCATCTGTGGAGTCCACCTACCTGAATGCCAAGGCTTGCCAGAGCTTTTTGTACATCCTGGCAGAAGAAGCATGGAAACATTATGAAACAGAGATGTAGAAATGTAAAATACTGATAACTAAGAATTACACGACAGGCGATATGCTGATCTCTTACCACTGATGTTCCAGGTTTGCCAGGTGCTCCATCTTCTCCAGGATCTCCCTAAAGGTAATAAGATATCAAGGGGTCAAAATAAAGAAGAAAGCAAAATTGTGAAACATCGTTCTCACATTTTCACTATGAAGGAGATTAAACTTTAACTTAC
The DNA here is from genome assembly GCA_015052665.1 of Apistogramma diplotaenia. Lineage (NCBI taxonomy): Eukaryota > Metazoa > Chordata > Actinopteri > Cichliformes > Cichlidae > Apistogramma > Apistogramma diplotaenia. The sequence continues at coordinate 42,479 of VOQJ01014434.1, read as the reverse complement.
AGGTTCACCTTTCAGGCCAGGCAGACCCCGCTCTCCCTGGAACAAAGCAAAGAAGGACATTCATTTAAAGACAAATAATCAAATACCACAGACTGAAAGCGGAGGTGGGACTTGATTATTTGTCCTTAAATTGAAATGATGTCTGTTATCCTCTCGCCAATAGATTCAAAAATTGTGGCAAATAAATAGCAGAAAATGCACGGGAGGAAATCTGCGGCACTGATCAGGCCAACCACAACGTCAACGCGAGGTGAAGTTACGTTTCCAGGGAGGTGCACGCCGGGTTTGAAACCCTTTGTGGTTTAACGATACATCACGAGGATGAGATACTCAATACTGCAAGAAAAGTCATCTACAGAATAATTATGATATATGTGCAAACTGAAAGAAAGAGGGGAAAAAAGCAAATTGAAATCTTGAAACTACAGCTTCAACTTACTCTGCCTCCTGCAGCTCCAGGAATTCCAGGGACACCCTGAAGGGAAGAAAACAGGGGCAATGAGACAAAAATTGAGACACACATGACAAGAGGCTATAAAAGAATCACATGTATATAAAACACATTCAATTGAATTTCGGCAGTGATGGTAATGCACACTCACAGGCGTTCCCGGAGGGCCCTGGGGACCTGGGATTGGTGCTGCTTCAACTCCTTTTACATACACAACCTAAGAAAAACAGCCTGTTTCAATAAAAATGTCAACTGAACCATATTATTTTCAGATGTCTACTTCACTCGCACCTGTCCAGGAGGACCAATGTTGCCAGGTACTCCAGGCTGTCCTGGGGGGCCAGGGGAGCCTACAGGCCCAGAAGGACCACGGTCTCCTTTCTGCCCGTCATAGCCCTGAAAAACACATTCAGTTCACAACTGAAATTCACTCCAGGCAGTTTCTTCCTCCTGCACTATACGCAAAGGCTGAACTATAAAATCAAAGCAGATGGCCGCTGCCACCCCTCCACTGATGTTCTAGAGATAATTAATATGAATTTGCACATGAAACCAGCACTCTGACATTTGGCACCCCTCTGGATTCCTCTCAGAAGTGGCTCCCCTTAAAGGCTAAGCTAGATCATTAGAGGTGAATTTATATAGCTGCTTCAGCGGAGCCCGTTGATTCAGCAGTGACTGAGAGGCTGACGTCAATTTTAGAACAAACTGTGGTTGACAAATATACAGCTGGAGGGGTGTAGTGATCAGGAGAAAAGAGCGCTGATGTGCATTAAAGTCAAAACAGGAAGGATGGAGCGATATAGGGCAGGTCGAGACAGCATACAAATTTAAAGCAAACTGACAACAAATGCATTTTTTAAAGTAATGACATGAAAGAGGTTTGGGAAAACTGACATCTCTTCCGGCTGATCCGGCTTCGCCTTTGTCACCCTGTAGATGAGAAAGAGACATAATGAGTACAATCTTCAACAAATAATCCTGCCAAGCTAAAAGGTTTCTCGTTTTAGTCCACCCTTTGTGTGCAATTTAACATTCACGTTTACATGACAAGTCATCATCACAGAGTATTAACTAATGGTTCACGTGGCTCAGTTAGCAGAAATCCAGCTATGGGTCAAGTAAAATGTCTTTAATCAGCAAAACTGTGGGGGTAAAAAATACCCCAACTAAATCGTACAAACTAAAAACAGCTGCAGACCTTTCTACCATCTTCACCTGGCACTCCATCCTCACCCTGTGAGTCAAAAGAAAATGCATTACACCAAACAGGAACAAACAGGGACAAAGTGAATAATGGCCATTCTGCCATGGGAGCACTCAGTGCCTCTGCTTTAGAAACTCACTTAAGAGAGCCATTATGCTGCGGAGCCTGAAATAAATGTCCGCACTGCTTTTGATCAGTAAACAGTATTTACAGAATAAAGGTGCAAAAAGGCCATTACCAATTAGATAAGTACATCAGACTATATGGATATTATATTCAGGATGTCAGAGTTACCATTTTGCCAGGTGGTCCAGGTTTGCCATCTTCACCTGCTTTACCCTGGAGAATGAAAACAAGGTTAATTAGAGATTAGAGAGGAGAGCTGAGTGAAGACACACTTAAGCCTGATAGAGAGATACACAGATAGAAAGAGGAGAACATGAGGGTTTATTACTGAGAGGATGCTGGTTTGAATCCTTGGACTGCCTTGGACTAGCATCACTATGGGCCCCAGAGCAGGACCCTTAACCACCCCTCCCCAACCCCAGGTTCTGCCCTGTATGTATGTATATGACTCCCAAAATTAAAAAGTGTGTGTGTGTGTGTGTAGTGGGGTTACTCACAGGTATCCCTGTATTGCCTGCAGGCCCAACAGGCCCTGGAGGACCCTGCGCCCCTCTTAGACCTGGTAATCCCTGGCAGAAAAGAACAACACGTAGCCGAGCTCAACTGCGGTTAAATGTTCGTTTTTGCACTATATTACCAGAAACTGTAAACACAGTGCACAGTGTAGGATTTAAATGTCTAGGATTTGTGCATTTTTTGAGATGATCCCTGTGCAAAAGGTTCAGATTCAGAAACGTCATCTCCAGTGTGATTTTAATGTGCATGTTGCAGCTGCAGAGCTGTCATATAACTGCTCTATGAGCCAGGACACAGATCCTTTAATAAACCAAAAGTTTAAAAGTTCTGGACTTTTAATAACATTATTATGGTCAATATTACATAATAGTCTCCTTTGAAAAATGGACTGGCCTGCAGACATCTTTCCCTACAGTCGGCTTATGCAACTCAGCGCAGACCTAAAAGCTGTATTTTACAATCTCCACAGTGCCCTCTGCAGGATGGGCACTGGAAGTGTAAGGTCTGAGTTAGCAGCTCCATGGCAGACACGCGTTTATTAAAAATGAGAATGATACAAAATAACGACCTCTCAACCCTGAACTTGTTAAGCAGAAGAAAATGGATGGAGCTGCTGATGCACATTAGGATCAAACTGTGCATGACATTTATGGCATGGGCGACATTTACATTTTCAGCAAAGCAATGCAAAATAATTGGACAGAATTACGAAGAAATTGACTACAACTGTCTTACTTAACTAATAATGTAACCGAAAAAAGAAAAATGCTGTGTTTATCTTGTAATAATTTTTAATAACTTCTTCCTGTGAAGGTCAATCTTACATCTCTCCCTGGGTCTCCCTGTTTCCCAGGATCACCCTGTAACACAAAGGAAAAGCAGTGCATCAACTTCACAGAGGCTCTACAAACAGTCAGTTTTATAGTTTGGTTAAAGATGACAAAAAACGGAATCACCCTCTGGCCAGGTGGACCGGGAGCCCCTGGTTTACCATCCAGACCAGAGCGCCCATCTAAGCCCGATGCTCCCCGTTCTCCCTGACAGCATATCAGTTAAGAGTTAGAACTTCACGTGGTTTGACAGTGAGCAGTTCAAGTAATTAAACTTTGCAGTGAAGCTTATTTCCCCCTACAAAAACACATGTTCCTGCCAACAGATTCCAAGTGAAAATCTGCTTCACGGCTAACAGAACCAGTGGACTGAAGGACGAGCTGCCGTTCACCAAAGAGCCTAAAATCCTTCAAGTTTACTTGAAGTAAAGTTGACAGAATTACATAGGTCAGTAAGGGAGCTTGTGTGGCGCAGTCGCACTGCTTGATTCCAAACCTTCTCTCCAGATGGTCCTCTGTCTCCCGTGTCACCCTGTGAATATCGGAAATTAACATGCCATAAATAAACTTGAAAGTCAATGAAATTCAAATCGTTACTGATATCTATTAACAATAACTATAAAGTCCACTCACTCTTGTTCCCGGAGGCCCCCGCTGTCCCTCGGGACCCTTTATAGACGGCAAGAAAAGAACAAGAAGTCACATCACTCTTGCATACTAAAACCTTGAGAGAACAGGGTCAGTGTGCGTACACAGCGGCCCATCAGATGCTCACGGAAGCATTTAGAAATTGCGAGAATGAGGAAAACTCACTCGCAGGCCTGGAGCTCCAGGAGTCCCCGCCTCGCCTTTCTGGCCTTTGCTGCCGTGCTCTCCTGGGTCACCGGCATCGCCCTGAGAATCGCAGTGATGTAATCTGCTGTAGTCACATACTGTTGTATACTGTTTTTGACCAATAACCTTACATTTTATTTCAGCTATTGAGGTTTATTTAGGACATTCTGATCCGGTGCGACAGCTCAAGTGAAAATACTTCACTGTGCAAAAAATTCTCAGAGCCTACATATACATGCGCAGAAAAAGGAGTCACCTTCTCTCCTCTTTCTCCTTTCAGCTGGCCCTGGATATCAGCCTGTTCACAAACAAATATGGAAAATGACACATGGCTCTGCCGAGTTATCAAAAATGGATTGTTAGTCGTCAATTTGGTGTTAAGCTCATTACCACTGTTCCTGGTGGTCCTGCGGGCCCTTGAAGTCCCTGTTTGAAGAGAATGAAGTGTGTGAATCCAGTGATGGTAAATAAAAAGATGTTTCCAAAAAGAAAGCAGGCATCGTACCTGATCTCCTTTCTCTCCTCTTGGTCCAGCCGGTCCAGGGCTGCCCTGTGATTGAACACAGATCAAAAAAGCTGCTGAGCGGCTGACCTTTCTCGCAGTTCCTTCTCTCAAGGTCTCAGCAGAATAGCACAAGAGCATATTGAAAAGCTGTCTGTATGATAATACACAAATGAGTGTCTCACATTTCGTCCACTCTCTCCAGGGTCTCCCATGTCTCCTTTCTCTCCTGCTGGCCCAGGCTGACCAATCTGACCCTGAGTGCAGCATAAGTGGAAATATCTGTTAAGTGAACTTTCAACTGATGTAACTTAAAGGTTTCAAAGTCTGGATATCAAAACTGTTTCAAAGACACTCCTCCTACCCTCAGTCCTCTTTCTCCTGGCTTCCCTGAAAGTCCAGGCTCTCCCTAATGAAAAATTTAAGATAAAAAAGAAAATGTCACAGAGATACCAGAGAGACAAGGCACTGCACCTGCACAGTCATCACAAAAACGATCCTTTCTTTGTGGATATAACATATGATGGGAATGATATTCTTGTCAAATAAACAAATTATAAAAAGTTATTTTTGAAAAAAGCATGTGTGAAAAGGCATTATACTCACAGGAATGCCTTCATCACCCTTCTCTCCTTTCTCTCCCTAAAAAACAGGATTAATAATTTATTTCAGAGGGAGCTCTGTGGCATTAAATTTCAAAATCTGCATTAGTCCAGTAGAGTCTGCAGAGAATACACGTACACAAAGGAGATGCAGTGTGCATGTCATAAAAACAGGACTTGTTTTTACCTCTAAAGTGACCGTTAGAAAGAGGTGCATGTTGAAAGAAACAGAAGAAGGCTGCTGTTGATGTTGAATCACAGCACTGACAGGAACATGCAATCACAAGGACGGCCGATATGCAATAATACGATGTGCTGCAGTCTGTGCAAATGGGCCGCGTCAAATTATAATAAAGATATTATTATATACGTTTTCTAAAATCGACGTATATAACATCAGTAAAAGCTGAAACCAGAAAATGTTGAATTTTTATTATAAATTCCACTAAAAATATTAATTGATTATTACATCGTACAGACAAAAGATGTCAATAGCCTTGACAAAATATATTTAATAACCAAAAATCATTAAATATGATTCAGCTGAAAGCTGAGCCACATCGAACCTGCTCATTATCTGTAGATGACACTAACAAACTCTTGGAAAAGCTGCTGTACAGTAAATCATTTTCACAGTAAAGGCCACTTACAGCAGGACCTTCATCTGAAACACCGCTCTGACCTGTTTACCAGGAAGACCTGGCTTTCCTGGGAATCCCGGGCGTCCGTTGTCTCCCCTCTCTCCTGGATCACCGGGATCGCCCTATGAAACAGTTAATAAGATCAGATAAACAATCATATAGACTCTAATAAACCAAAAAGACTAAAGTATACACGGCAGGCCTCTCACCTTGGCTCCCGGCTTTCCACTAATTCCAGGAAGCCCCTGAAGAAAGAGCGCATGTTTATGTATTTTTGCTCTAAGGGGTTTTGGGCATGACAACAGGTGGCACAAGGGAATGCTTCATGAATAATGGATGCTATTGTCAGGAATGTATCACAGCAGCTGTAAACACTGTGATAAAGAGAAGTTAGGGTAACTTACTCGCTCTCCTTGGTCTCCCTTGGGTCCTGCAACATCGGACCCTCCTGAACCTGGAGACCCCTTACATGTGGTAGAAAATTTAATTAGGATGCATGTCAAATGATGAGCACGCGTGCAATAATTAATAAGCATATTTTTTCAAATGCATTTTGCTCACCTTCTCGCCTCTCTGCCCCGGCTCTCCCTTGTCCCCTCTGAGGCCCTCAGAGCCGGCTGGGCCTCGCTCCCCCTGCGCGTGAACAGCAGAGGAAGTTAAACCCATGAATGGCAGCTCCATTAAAACGAAGCTTCCATGAGATGAGGTTTTATACGTTACCTGATCTCCTTTCCTGCCTGGAAGACCTTGAACCTGAATGATTTAAATAATTCAATAAAGGCTTGTCATCATACACAGAGACTGTCATGGCTATTAAGTGCGTATCCAAAAAAAAAAAAAAAGAGAGTACAGATAAATGAATATGTGTGATGATTTTCTCATGTGTGACTGCTCACACTTCTCCCTGGCTCCCCTCGTGCACCTTCATTTCCCTGGGAACAGACAGGTTCACTTATTCTTTCATCTTTGCTTGGAAATTCATCACATGAGATTATGAAAGATTCTACGACAAAGTCACGTTCGTATTTGACCTGCTGCTTCTCATATCGTTGCACTCAATTATATCAGTCTCACCTTTTCTCCTGGTGGTCCACTGGGTCCCGGTAAGCCCTGTTAACATACGGAAACGCTATTTTGTGAGACTCCCAATGCAGATGATGCAACAGGTATGAAACAAAAAGACACACAGATGCCATTAGCCAATATAACACAGTGGTCTGTCACTTACTCTTGCACCTGCTGCCCCTGGAGGGCCCGGCTTCCCTGAGTCTCCCTGAGGAGACAATTTGATTCAGAAAAGAGCACAAAATCCCTCTAAAAGTGCATGGTGTCAAATTTGAACATAAACTCAAAACATAAGCCGTCCCGCAGTACTCACTCTCTCTCCGGTTTCACCAGCTGGTCCTCTCTCCCCCTACAAAGACACAAGGGTCCAGAGTCACCATGATCATGATCGCTAGGTGAAAAACTCCCCGTATTTAACCAACACATTACAAAGTCTTACTGCCATTACTGCAAATCTTCACAGAGCAGTAATGTGAAGCATCAAAGCTAAAAACATCACAAACTTTTATGGGATGTGCTCAGCCAATAGCTAGAAGGGCTGTGAGATGACCACCCAGAACATCACTTAGTGACATCAGTAAGATCTGCTCAGAGGACACTAAAAGACAAACCCACCCCATTCACGACCTGTTAACTCTGCTGCCATCTGGAGAGTGATAAATTAGCACCATTTATCATCATTCAGAACACTTTCTGTTCTCAAGTTGTGGGAATATTTTATATATTATTTTATGGCCTCATTATTCATCCATTCATATTTTTGTGAGTAGCATAAAGTGCTACCCAAAGAAAGAAAGAAAGAAAGAAAGAACGAAGCATGCTTGGCTGATTGAGTCTCATGTCATGTGACTCACCCTGTCTCCCTGTGATCCAGCCTCACCTGGCTGTCCTCTGTCACCCTATCAGGACAGAGAGAGTAACAGAAAACAATCCGTGTTTACATGTTACAGGAAAAAGTTTGTTTTCTTTCCATCATCTTACCTTGCTGCCAATTTCTCCCGGAGGCCCACGGGGCCCCTGAAAAACAGGAACAAAATGTTCAAACCTAAATGTACCAATTCCACTGAGGGGGTTATGGATTTATATCTGTTTAATTACATGTTTACTAATTAGCAGGGTTTCTCCAGAGCAGCACATGACTATTTGGAAAGCATTAAGATGTTTGTTCCAAACTCTTGATTGTAAAGCTCACTTTTTTCACATGTATTTATCCATCCTGGCCACCGTTTTTATAATATTCATTCGTCACCCATTGACTGAGTAGCCTTAGCTTGTGTGTCCTTTCTGATATTTACTGCATAAAATGGAATATGCCATCATTATGCTGTACCAAGAGCTGTGTCTGACCTACCCTGTCCCCAGGATCCCCCTTTTTGCCTGGAGTTCCAGGTAGCCCATCATTGCTGTCACCCTGAAAAATAACCACAGGCCTGTGAAACAAACACATTGCATTGCTCAGCCTGTAAAACTGACTCGACTGGCAGCTACCTTCTCCCCTTTTCTGCCCTCGGATGCTGCTGGTCCTGGAAGACCCCGAGGTCCTTGAATTCCTGGAATGCCCTGATAACACAAAAAGCAATCAGTAAATCCAAAGTATACCCGACTTGCATGCAAAGTAAACCAGTGTGTCAGCACATTGTCTGTGAGTGACAGCTCTTACAGGGGAGCCCTTCTCGCCTTTCACAGCCACCCCACTGCCTACTCCTGGAAGTCCCTGTCAGCAAAGAGAGATAAGAGGTGAGAAATCATTATGCTCGTGTAGTCCTTTGCAGTGAAAGGACAAGCTGGTGATGGTGTGACTCACCCTCTCTCCTGGGCTTCCCTTATCTCCCTGTAGAAAAAAAAAAAGTGGAGGAGAGAGAATGATAGATTGAGAAAACAACCGAGAGAACAATGAGAACAAGGATTCAGAGAAAAAAAAACTGAGTAATAAGCTCCCCAAGAGACTGATGTGCGTCATGTGTATCCACACAAACTCACAGGTTGATTGGCAAAAAAAAAAAAAAAAAAAAAAAAAAAAAAAAAAAAAAAAAAAAAACAATACAAAAAAAAAATCACA
>VOQJ01014434.1:0-10182 GCA_015052665.1 Apistogramma diplotaenia | reverse complement strand
GGTTTTTAGCCTGTTTGAGGTTTGGGGGGGGGGGGGGGTGATTAGCAGCTCAAAGTCAAAATTTTTGGTTTTTATTAATATAAATTACTGGTTGCTTATTACATGAAAATAGCACAAAATAAAACTTTTTTTTAAATTTACACCAAAATTATGAGTTGCTGAACACCTTTTGATCATCTGTTTCCAAACCAACACAGTGCGACTTCAAGCATTTCACTTCCTGTCAGATCCGTCACTGTTGCCTCAAAACATCGTGTGCCAAACATGTCGTCTCTGCAGACCGCTGTGACTGACTGCTTTGAACAACTTCTCTTCCTCAGGTCTGTGCTCCAAGTGAGTTCCCATTGACTCGCAGACAGAATGCAAGCATCCAGTTGACGTTGATGCTGAGGTTTTTATTAACACTGTGGCAACATGTCTGACCACACAGATGTAAACAATAGCAGTGTCTTTGATGATTCACCAGTCTGGGCTGGAAGCTAATTTCCTCTGTAATGGTGCCAATGGGCATCATCATTCTTTGGCTGGAAGATCCAACATGTTTTAAAAGATTTAAAGGCAAAGCCTCGGGATTAAACGTCTCTCACATCCTAAATAAAAGGAAACAAAAGGTGAAACGTAATTGGACAAAGAGCAATTATATTTCTTTTTAACCTCTCTATACCTCCGAGTCTCCGGTCTCTAAGCTATAGATTGCAGATGAAACTCAGAGCCACATAATTGAATTTGAAATCAGAATTTGTGTGTGGTCCCGTTTTAGCTTTTTAAAACACCACTTTACCTTCCAGCTGTCCCATTACTCGTTAACAACAGGGTTCAAGGGGCTTAAAAAGAGAGTGTAGATTTTCAAATACCGCTGTAATTCACTTTCAGTGCTCTGCTGCTCTTCCTGTGAGGGTTGTGTGTGAGTAGGTATACATCCCACCATCTGCTGGGAGGGTGAGGGGAAAGAGAAGAGTAGAAAAGTATAATATAGAGGGACAAAGTAAACAACACAAAATATGTGAGTCTTTGTTTTAAATAAATGTGAAAAGACTTAAATGTTTCCTGTAGCTACCAGTTCAGTGTATTTTGCGATGTAACATAGAGAAGCATGGAGGTTGACCTTTTCTGCGTACCTCCTGCCTGCTGCCATTAAAGCTCCACATTTATGGAAATAACCAGTGTTTGTGATTTTATGCTCCATTTGATTTTCAGAGCATGTGCATTTGCTCATAATCACGGCTTCCTGCTTGCATCAACTTGTATTATTTTTAAGCAAATGGGACTTGTTTTTTCTTTTTTTATTCTGAAGCTGAGTATATCGAGCTAAATGCTGCACACATTGGCAATAATTCAGGAAATCATAAATGTATATTTGGAGCAAATGAAGAAATTTGAAATTATGTGCTAAAACCAGATGCTGTTAGTCGTGGGTTGGAAATATTGAGGTTTAGCTTGAGGGCGGGGACTGGCAGAATTACTCCTGGATTGACTTCCAGACAGCTGACTAAGACTGTTCTCACACTGTACTGTCTCAAACAAGCATTTTTGAGTGTTATAACAAACAAATCTGGCTCATTTTAATGCACACAGATAAACACAGAAACAGTCACACAGGATGGCGGCACAAACTATTCTTTATTTAGAGAATACATCTGCTATTTTCACATAGTAAATCAATGCCACATGTGTAGCTTGCAAATATTCAATGTTTTACTAAGGTTGCACGTGCACGTGCAGTAAAATGTGCAGCTGAGATTCTAGTTTGGTGCTTTCAAACAGAAAGTAGTTTCTGTGTTTTGAGGTATAATACGGTATCTCAAGACCTTTTATTTGATCTTAAAACCTGCAGAAGAGTGTGAAAAACATGAAATAAGTTTGTACTTTTTTATACAAGTGAAGTAGGACAGTATCACAGTAAAGCAGCAGGATACAAGAGGATGGGACATGATCAGTCTGGCTGCTTTTACAGTTTTTTTTGATCACATCATTCCCGCAGCAGAAAAACCATTCTCAATACTCTCAGTGCCTTCCTGTCAGTTTGAAGTATTCTGGTCATTCTCATCTGTCCTCACATTTCGTTGTCGTGTCTGAACCCTTTTTACTCTGCATTAGGCCAACAATTTTGCAGAACTCTTTCCAAAATTAGGAAGGCTCTGATAAAGTTGAAAAAAAAAACAACAGGTGAGTCTGCGTTATGAGAAATGCCTTAACTTTTGAGAGTTGCATTAATAGTGGTGAGAATGATGTTCCTGCTGAGAGAACTGCACCAAAGCAATTCTCACAGCAACCGATGTGTTGCACCACCAGTAGAGGGCGGCACAAGACAAGGACTGTTTGCAGCTCAAGTCATAAGACTGTAGTTTAAGAGGCGGCATTAAGCTGTTTATAATGAATGTCATTATAACTGTCAAATGGACCAAAATAAATTCACTAAAATTATATGTCAGCAAGAGAAAATTCCTAAACCTTTTGGAATATATTATTATTATGCTCTAACTTGTCATAAAATTATGTTTGGGCAAACATCAAAAGAGCTGTGTTTTTGTTTGTTTTTGGAGAGCAGTGTCTTCCTCAGTGGTATCCTTCAAACTCCATGCACCATGGTTTCCATCCATTTTCTTAAATTCCAGGGTGAAGCGTGGCTGTAGCCTATACCAGCTATCATGGGGCATGAGGCAAGGTTCACTTTGGACAGGTCACCTGTACATCACAGGACTATTTATAGATAGTAAAGGTGGATGAGTTTAAATGGCTGGAATCAACCATCCAAAGCAACAGACAGTGTGCAAGAGAGGTGAAGAAGACAGTGCAGGCAGAGTGGAGCGGGTTGAGAAGAGTATCAGAGGCATGAGGACAGCAGCAAGTGTGAAACGGAAGGTTTATAAGATGGTAGTGAGACCTCCTATGATGTGTGTTTTGGACAAAAAGATCCGGAATTGAAAATGTTAAGATTTTTATTGAAATGGACAAAATTAGAGATTAACATATCAGAGGGACTCAGGTTGAGATTTTTGGAGATAAAGTTAGGGGCAAAAATAATGTGAAACAAAGTGAGAAATGTTGCTCCCACACTGGGAGTCAGGGCTCAGTCTCCTGGCTGAAAGTTTTATGGATTGTGTTTATAGAGTGGCAATCTAAGCAGAGACAGAATTACATCCTCTCTGCACAAAACAAGTTGAATATAAAAAAAAAAAAAGGCTGCACCCCAACCAGCTTCTGTGTGATGAGGAAGAAACTGCAGTATGTTCTTTAAAAATGTGCCACAACATGCTACATTGTCACTAGAGAGCAGCAGAGATTCAGCACAAGACTGAGTCTTTGGATGAACTCATAATTCCAGGATCACAGCCTTGTGTTGATGAAATATCAGATTTGTTACCAGTAAAGAGTGGTTGCATATTTCACACAAAGTAAACACAACTGTGTATGTGGAGAGGGTGGGTGGGCGTGCAGGTTTAAAGTAACACTGTAAATGTCAGAGTTCATCTTACTCATGGGGGGATTTAGCTGAAGGTCAAGCTTTTGTTTGAGAACAGAGCAGCGGTACTCAGTCTTTGACCTTTTGTTTAAACCAACAGAAAAACGTCTGATCAGCTGAGGATGAGCTAGTGTTTTCTCATCATGGTGCCTTTTGATAACATTTTGATGCTTGCCACAGAATTTAAAACCATCAAATTTTTTTAAACAAATTTGAATATAGTCACGTGTGGTTGACATTTCCCTCTGTTGAACCTTCCATGCATATTTTTTTTATTTGCTATCTTCATGCTCAGACATGTCAGTTTTGTGACTCTGCGAAAAGTGGAGCAATAGAGCAAGGCGTGGAGAGTTCGTGTCCCTGCCCATCCTAATGTTTTTGAGCGATTTAGTCTGGGTCTTAATGAGGTATTGGTGCATCATTATGCTGAATGTTTACAGTATTTAGACATACACAGCTGGTAACTAAGCCACTGCTGTGCTTTTATCAGTCATACATGTTGTAAAAGCAGCGGAATAGATACACCCCTTTTTTTCTTGCACAGAAAACACACCCATTAAGATGAGTTTCTTTTATTTGTGATAAATGAATACTGTAGTAAATAGCACACAATGATGCTTGACTGAAAAAAAAAAAAGGAAAAAGGCTTTCTGGTAGTCCTCATAAAGGGTGAGAGGTTCTTTCTTTTCACAAGACCCTGCTGAATAGACTGCTGCCTGGTCCCCTTTTTTTTTGTACCTAATGAAATGTACATAGACTTCCCCCACAGTCCTTTCAGCCCTGTTGGACACAAACACACGCACGCACACACACGGTCATTTTTCCATCATCTCACAAACCATTAACATTGACTTATGTTCATCTCCTGGATATGCACTATAACCTGAAGCTCAACCAGTGCCTGCCTAACTGTCTCCATTATTCTATTCTTAAGAATTGTTTACAATTTTATAAAAATTATTTTTGTTACAGGGACCTCATAAGAAAGACATGTCCCCATAAAGTGACTGTGCAAAAAGTCTAGGTCCCCACATCAGGGGTAATACATGAATTATAACACTCATGCATGCGCACAATTTGCAACAGACATTTCAGACAATGGAAACTTTAATCACACCAGTAAAACTGTTTTCTTTCCATTTCTTGTTTAACAGGTTTTTTTTGCTCTCTGAATTAAAGAGTTTGGTGTCAAAGGGTCTTTTTTAGGAGGCAGATCGGCTTCTCACCGCTGGTAGTTTATTGGCAAATTATAATAATAAACCTTCTGTAAATATATTAAATGCCTTGTTTTATGAGGTGTCATTTATGTATTCATATGTTTATTTATTTACCAAGTGCCACTTTCTATTTCTACTCTCACTTATTTAAAACATATGAAAATTTGATCTTTTAATCTCTTCTTGCCCCTTAATTTCTATCCTATGATATAAAGACATAATATATTGATTGATGTGTCTTTTCCACGATGCTGCAGACACCGGGAGAGAACTAAATAATTGATTTTGTGCTCAAATGAAATAGTTGAAAGAGAAATGATTATGAAGATTTATGGATAAACTAAACACCTGTTGTATACATCATATTTCCAGATCTCTTTTCCAGCTTTTTGCTGCTACAGCTTGAATCACTCCCTCATTTTCGGTGACCCTGCCTTTCCTGCTTCTGTTATTTTACAGTGCAGATGAAGAGCGTGAGGCTGTGTTTGCCATATATTTGTAGCCCTGGTTTGCTGACATGTGATGACAGAAGACTGGCAGCCTCTTCCACCTGGCCTTGCTCTTGGAAGCAGTCTGGTTCACCTATCTGTGCGTGTCTGATAGACTCATATAACCCCGGCTCTTGGCTGACCACCCCACGCTCATAAATCACCGTCTTCGTGATTGTGTGCTTCCAGTGTGCTTGTTTCAAAATAGCCGTGTCTGCGCTCATTCGTTTGTGTTTGTGTTTGTGGCTTGAAATTTATCCCCAGGTGTCGTTGAGAAATTTCACAATAATAAGTCACACGGTCGTGGATGCGCGTGCACCCATCATCCTCACCACAAACTTAAATATTCAAAGCAGAGAATTCCATTTAGTGCGTCACAGTTTCAGTGTGTGTGTGTCTGTGCTTGTCTGAGGGGAATTAACAACTCCAGTCTTGTTCATCCCATCCCCACCTCTTTCCCTCGCTCTCCCTCTCTCTGGTTTCTTTATCCTCTCTTTTACCTCCTGCCCGTCCTCCCATCTGCTTGGGATCCTTGTTTGTGTTGGTTGTGTGTTTAAGGCTATTCTTACTGGGCAAACATGCTCCGTTTTCTTGAGTGAGGTTTTGCCACTTTGTCGGAGCTCCTGGTCTGACGCTCACACACATTCAAGCATATGTCCAAACAAACACTTCAAACATACTCAAATCCACCACTTACTCAGCTAAGTTAAGCAACTGAATTCAATATTTTATACTAACAGCGGCTTTGAACAGCTACTTCCCTGGGAAAGGAGTCACTTGTGGTGACAAATCATCACTTGCCTCTACGGTTTCCCCTCAGCTCTAAAGCTTTTAAGTAGTTTTCAGCAGGTTTTTTTGGTTTCTGCTCTCATAACTGTCATTCCCAATATCAAAGAGCAGATAAAGACAGTGACCAGCTGGTGAATGTGGAGGGGGATTTAGTCATGCCATTTTATCTATATAACACATATAACTACAGTACCGCCCAGAGGTGGGAAGTAACTAGGGAAGGCACAATACCACTGTTTTATGTCCAGTACCGATATTTTATATTTGGGTATCTGCCGATATCTATATAAATCCGATCTTTTTTAAAAATTGTTTTTAAATGCCTGGATGCATTTTACGTAAGTAGACAGTCTCTCACACAACAGCCGCTCTATCACTGGAAGTCTGCTGTTCCTATGTGAGAATGTGATACATTGGCTTATGGCATGTTGCAAATTTCATCGGGGCTGCAACTATTGATTATCTTAGTAATCACGTATTCTATCAATTATTCCATCGATTATTCGAGTAATTGGATGAGAAATACTTTTTTCACATTAACAGTTGATCTGCGTATTTTAACTTCCGTACTGCAGTTTTTCACTGCGTGAAACAAACAGAGTGGATGGAGCAGCTACAAAGTTCTCTTTTCTTCACTTGATGATCAGGTGGTTGATGAAGGACCTCCAGCAGTTTCCCAGTAAAGAGAGCGACATCTGGAAGGGCTGGGTTCGATTCCACCTTGGCCCAGGCCTTTCCCTCTGTGTGGAGTTTGCATGTTCTCCCCATGTCTGCGTGGGTTTCCTCCCACAGTCAAAAGACATGCACTTACTGGGGTTAGGTTAATTGGAAATTGCCCATAGGTGTGAATGTGAGTGTGAATGGTTGTCTTTCTCTCTGTGTTGGTCCTGTGTTAGCCGGTGACCTGTGCAGGGTGTACCCTGCCTGTCACCCTATGACAGCTGGGATAGGCTCCAGTCCCCCCCTGCAACCCCGAACAGGATAAGCAGTAAAGAATGGATGGATGGATGTAAAGTGCAAAAATACTTAGTGTTTAGAGTGAACATTACTCAATTTAGAGTTAAGCTCACTAGTGACAATAAGCAGCCGGTTTCACTCCCACTTCCCATTCAAAGAAGAAGAGAGCATGCGCAGTTTAGTTCATCCCGTTCAGCAACTTATCAGTCCAGCACATAGACCGGGGCACTGAGAGTCTTTGGTGCAGGTTTACCTCCTCTTGAGTTATATAGTCCGATGGCTGACTTCCCGCAGTTAGCATCGCTCCCACCCAAACTCCCACCAAAACTGCAAAGTCTTAAAAACCTCTTGTTGAGTTAGAATGTAAATGTACAAGGGTTTGCATTTCGCAGATCTCACTTGTTCAAGAGGTACTTTAGTGTTATTTTGTGTTGTTCATTACAAGATACTGTGCACTTGTTGGAATTTTCCCCATATATATTTTTTATTTACTGAATTAATGTAACGTTACTCAAGGATATAAAAGGGCACTTTTCGGCCTGTTTGCTCTTCACCAAGGTTGGTCTAACTGTTGAATATTGACCTTACAGTATTAAAGCTGTGTATGTCAAGTTGATACAAAAGAAAGAAAAATAAAATTTGTTAAACTTTAAACTGTGTCATTACCTGGATTTTTCTGTTTAATTGTAATTCAGGTTAGTTTTGAAGACTGGAACCTGTATTATATTTATGTATAGATATCTGAGACATGCAACACGTATTTTTTTTTAAGTGCAGTTGGTTTGCATGGTTTAGAGTGCTGTTCAAGTAAATATAACTTAGACATGCTGAGTCAGCTCAACTTTGATAAGTATGTTATATGGACTAAACTGAGTAAAATTCACATGCAATCATTTTGTAGATTAAAATTGTAATTCTGAGTAGTATTCAGTGAGTCAAGAGTACATCTAAAGTAAGTTATCAAGTACATTTTACTTGTTTTAGTTGATTAAACTCATGTATAAGTGTACTCTACGAAGGAAGCACTAGTTAGTACAACTTAAAATGTATAGTACTCTGTACTTATTTTTTTTAAGTGCAATCGATTTGCATGTTTAATTGAAGTAACGATAACTAATTGGGTTTTATGTACCGGGTATGTATATTTTTAAACTTTGTACCACTGTGAGACTGTGTACATAAAACCACACAGCAGCTGCCTGGCCTGCCACTGACATTGGTGGGTTTTTGTGGCATGCTGTCTTTGTTTTGGGGTCTTGGGCCTGGCACCCATCACACACAGGAAACAGGCTCTGGCCCTGAGCTGAACATTAAACACACAGGAAATACACACAGGAAACTATGTCTCAATTCTTGGTGCAAGCCTCGCTCACTCCTCCATCCCGCACTCCTCTCCTCCAGATCGCAGAGAAAGGCTGGCCGCCAGAGCCCCGCTGCACACTCAGCTGACAACCTGTCTAATTTCTCTGCAGTGTGTGCAGTCTCGTGCAACCCAATCACCCCACATCCTCCACATCCCCCGCAGCTGACTCAGATCTGCCATGGCCCCTCGAACCAAATCTGTTTTTTAGAAAGCAGGGGGTAGGACAGAGTTCACAACTCTTTTGTTCTCTCTGCTGTTTCTCTAATTCATGTGTGCATCCTCTAATATTCATGGAATTGCCACAGTGGTCCTTGAGCTCTACTGAGAGTTACATTGATCATATTTAATACACAATGATTCCAACTCTGGGATAAATAGAAAAAGCCAAGAGTCAGTCGTGCAAATACCATGAGAATAAATCTTTCTTGTCTAGCCTCCCACGCCAGCTAAGCTCAAACCATCATTAAGTCCTTAGAGACTAGATAATAACGACTCCATGTTTTTCATGTTGATTAATCAATGCCACGTTTGGCTCTCTTGCTTTGGTGGGAGCTTGTCTGTTTGTAATATTTGTTTCCCTCTCATGGCAAAAGCTCCAGAGACTGCCATCATCAAGAAACAGAAGTCTTAAAGGTAAATGAACCCAAACAAACAAGCCCACAAAAATATTAGAAATATATATTTTTTAAAATAGAAATTCAAGACCGCTAATTCCCGCCTCGTGAGTGGTCAACCAGCAACGGTAACACCAAGAGCAAGAATGTAAATGGAGCCACGGGTAACTTGTAAAAAGGGCCTCACTCACTTTGACTAATGTTCATGTTCATGAGACCACCATCAGGAGAACACTGAAGCACGGTGTGTATGGCAGCGCTGCAGCGAGAACGGCTGCTGGCCATCTGCAGTTTGTTAGAGATCACAGAGACAAGCCACAAGGCTGCCTGAACAATGTTTGCTGGAAGAATGAGCCGAAAATAGAGCTTTTGTTTTAAATGAAAAGTGTTCTGTTTGGAGAAAGGAAAACACTGCATTCCAGCATATGAATCGTTTCCAAATGATGAAACGTGTAATGGGAACGTCATGTTTTGCTGCATTTGGCCTATCATCATTAATGGAGCAATAAAATTTGAATTATATTGAAAAATGTTAAAGGGAATTTTCAGGACATCTGTCCTTGATCTAAAGTCCAAGATAAGTGTGTCATGAGGCAAAAAACAACCCTCAGCAAACACGTTCTTCCACCAAAGAACCTCCAAAGAAGAATACTACTAATGGTTTGTAATTAATTAACCTTAGTCTAGTGCAAATGTTGCAATTGAAATTGGAAATTTCTCTAAGATGATGTCCAGGATTGCATAAATGCTTTTTATTGCAACAGTATATTACTATCACTGCACTACTTGGAAGGTAAGAAGTAGAGATGGGGCGATACCGATATCGATACAAATTGGCCGATACCGATAAAATCCGATCTTTTATTTTTTTTTTAATTAATACATTTTTTGAATAAAAAAATTTTTATTAATTTTTTTTTAATTAAAACTTTTTTAAATGCCTGAATCGCATATTCTTTCAATTATTCCATCAAGTACTCAAGAAATTGGATCAGAAATTCTTTTTTTGTGTTAATAGTTCATCTGCATATTTTAACTTCCGTACTGCAGTTTTTCACAGGTGGAGCACAAAGTTCTCTTTTCTTCACTTGATGATCAGGTGGTTGATGAAGGACCTCCAGCTGTTTCCCAGTAAAAGTTTAATGGTGGTTACTAAGAAACAGCTGTTTTTGCGGACCGTCTCTCACAGCTGTCTGTCTTTGCAGACAGACTGCAGCTAAAACAGCTGCTGTGTTCTCAGTATCTGTTAAAAACTGGGAGCTACGTGAGAGTAAAACTGTAATGCTTTGTA